>QXTE01000476.1:268062-335138 GCA_003942145.1 Platysternon megacephalum
CCCCCTCCTGCACCCCAACACCCTGCCCCAGCCCAGAGCCCACACCCCACCCACTGCCAAGAGCCTGCACCTCACACCCAAACTGCCTCCCTGAGCCCAACCCCTCACCCTCTCCCACACCCAAATTCCCTCAGAGAGCCCACCCCCCCTCCTGCACCCCAACCCCCTGCCCCAGGCTCAGCTCAGAGCCCCCTCCCACACTCAAACTCCCTCCCAGAGCCTGAACCCCCTCCTGCACCCCAACCCCCTGCCCCAGGCTCAGTCCGGAGTCCCCTCCCACACTCAAACTCCCTCCCAGAGCCTGCACCCCCTCCTGCACCCCAACCCCCTGCCCCAGGCTCAGCCCGGAGCCCCCTCCCACACTCAAACTACCTCCCAGAGTCTGCACCCCCTCTTGCACCCCAACCCCCTGCCCCAGGCTCAGCTCGGAGCCCCCTCCCACACTCTGAACCCCTTGGCCCCACCCCCCAGTCAGACCCCGCACCCCCTTCTGCATCTCAACCCCCTGCCCCAGCCGAGTGAAAGTGAGTAAGGATGGGGGAGAGCAAGGGACAGAGAGAAAGGGTTGGAGTAAGCAGGGTGGGTCCTTGGGGAAGGGGCGAGGCAGGGGGCATGGAAAGGGTGTTTGGGTTTGTGCCATTAGACAGTTGGCAACCCTTATCCAAAGTCAAAGGCCGGCTGCCCCTCTCACCCCTGTCACCCACCCTCTCAAGCCCAGCCGGCTGCCCCTCTCACCCCTCTTTCACAGGTTCCCAGGCCAGAAAGAGCTTCACTGACTATCTCTTCTGACCCCCTGCCTGGGACACTAGGAGAGGCCTGGGAAGGGGTAGGAGGGGTTCTCTCTACAGCAAAGAGATTTGGGAAGAAGACTATGACCTGGACTTGGCGAAGGCCTAATGACTGGCCATTGGGAAGGGATGGGGGGAGTCTCCATGGACTGTGCACAGAGGAGAATAGGGCTGGTAACAAGAGGGTTTCCTGGAGGACGCTGAGTGGCTCAACGGTGTCGTACAGTTTAGCATTCCATTACACGACCCACTACTAGTGAGGGGACCATGCCCTTCCCCTCTCCTCTCCTCTCCACCATCCTCTCTTAAGGATGTTTGCTGTGCGTTCCCCTCTCAGCCCCACCTCCCTGCCAGGAGCCAGGTGCCTGCTGGTGAGTGTCTCAGCTCCTCAGTCTGCGTCTGGTGCTCTTAATGTGTCTGGCACTTCATTGCTGCTCCTAGGGCGCTTGGCCCCCGTTCCCCTCACAAGGGCTAGGCGTCTGTCTCTGTCTCTCCGCCTGTCATAGGTTTCACCCCCACTCTGAACTTTAGAGTACAGATGTGGGGACCTGCATGGGACCTCCTAAGCTTAATTACCAGCTTAGATCAGTATGCTGCCACCACCCAAATATTTGAGTCATTTGGGAAACTCAGTCTTCTCCCCCAAAATCTTTTCCTCCCAAGTACTACAACCCTTCCCTGGGTAGTTTTGAGAGACTCCTCCACCAATTCCCTGGTGAACACCGACCCAAAACATTTGGATCTTAAAACAAGGAGAAATTAACCATCCCCCCTCCTTTTCCCCACCAATTCCTGGTGAGCCCAGATCCAACCCCTTTGGATCTTAAAACAAGGAAAAATCAATCAGGTTTCTAAAAAGAAGGCTTTTAATTAAAGAAAAGAAAGGTAAAAGAAAAACCTCTGGGAGATAGCGTACAAGCTGATCTCACAGACAACAGATTTAAAACACAGAGGATGTTCCCCTGGGCAAAACCCTTAGTACATCAAGAAATAGCCAATTTGATTATTCCTATAATGCCCAAGACAAGTTACAATAAACATAAGCTAATTCCTTTACTAAATACTCACTACCCTGTTTGATTCCCGATTCCTTTCCCTCTCCGGCCAGAACTGAAACTGACCCAAGACAAAGGGAACTTCCCTCCTTCCTTTGGTCAGGTGTCAGCTAGGCTAGGTGAACTTCTTAACCCTTTACAGGTAAAAGAGGCATTAACCTTTAACTATCTGTTTATGACACCGCCCGATTCTGCTTACAGGGACCAAGCATCCATCTGTGTCTCTCGACCCCATTCCCCTCACAGGGACCAAGATAACCCATTCCAGTGCTTCACCACCCTCCTAGTGAAATAGTGTTTCCTAATATTCAACCTAGACCTCCCCCATTGCAACTTGAGACCATTACTCCTTGTTCTGTCATCTGGTACCACTGAGAATAGTCTAGATCAGTGGCTCTCAAACGTTTGTACTGGTGACCCCTTTCACGTAGCAAGCCTCTGAGTGCGACCCCCCCTTATAAATTAAAAACACTTTTTTATATATTTAACACCATGATAAATGCTGGAGGCAAAGCGGGGTTTGGGGTGGAGGCTGAAAGCTCGCGACCCCCCATGTAATAACCTCGCGATCCCCTGAGGGGTCCCGAGCCCCAGTTTGAGAACCCCTGGTCTAGATCCATCCTCTTTGGAACCCCCTTTCAGGTAGTTGAAAGCAGCTATCACATCCCCCTGTTCGGGGAGATTTTGGCAAACCAGTAAAGTGCCTGAACCATTCTTGCTTATTGCTAAAAGTAGCCAAGTCAGCAGGTCATAAATTGGTCATGCAGAGGCCTCAGCCTAATCAAGACAGGAGGGGAGGGGGTTTCAGGTGCCACAGACAGGGCAGCTTGACCAAGAGCCCTTCCTGCTAAGAGTGTTGAAATTGCTGATGCACGTATTTTAGAAAAACAAGAAGTCTGTTTATACGTGCCCCCAGGAATATTTATCAGGGCCCAAGGGCATGGACACTTTGAAAAAAATATATATATGGTTAATTGACGATCATAAGGTGTTTGACCTTTTAACCCTGCTTCCTTAGCAAGTTTTCTTTAAGGGATATGTCATTGTATTACTAATGTATAAATAAGGGGGAAAAGTTTGAGGTAATTGGACTTCTCAGGAGGGGCTCTTCAGGGACGCTCCCTCTGGACGCATCTTCGGGTCCCCACCGGCAGACGGAAGCCTGGCCAGCTGAAGCCTGTCACGGTGCCACTTGAAAACCACTCTCAGCTTCGGTAATTATCGAGGGTTCAGGGTGTTTTACTAACCTGTTGCGGACGTGTGTAAGTGCTTGAGACTAAGTAAAGTTTAGCTTTAAGTGAAAGCACCCTTGTGTTGTCCTGTTTGTGCAGCCATCGATCAGCCGGACGGCCGTGTCTTCCCTGATTTATTTCCTGACACCACCTCGCACAGAGTCAAAGTTACCAAGAGCTTTGGGTTGCAAGAACCCCGGGTAACACCCCCTCATTCTTCTCTTCTGCAGACTAAACAATCCCAGTTCCCTCAGCCTCGCCTCATAAGTCATGTGCTCCACCCCCCTAATCATTTTTGTTGCCCTCTGCTGGACTCTTTCCAATTTTTCCACATCCTTCTTGTAGTGTGGGGCCCAAAACTGGACACAGTACTCCAGGTGAGGCCTCACCAATGTCGAATAGAGGGGAACGATCACGTCCCTCGATCTGCTGGCAATGCCCCTACTTTTACAGTGCAAAATGCCGTTAGCCTTCTTGATTCATATCCAGCTTCTCATCCACTGTAACCCCTAGGTGGTTTTCTTCAGAACTGCTGCCTAGCCACTAAAGGAATCAATTCTGAAGCACTAAGAGAAGAGGAAAGTGATCAGGAACAGTCAGCATGGATTCACCAAGGGCAAGTCATGCCTGACTAACCTAATTGCCTTCTATGGTCAGATAACTGGGTCTGTGGATAAGGGGAAAGCAGTTGACATGTTATTCCTTGACTTTAGCAAAGCTTTTGATACGGTCTCCCACAGTATTCTTGCCGGCAAGTTAAAGAAGTATGGGCTGGATGAATGGACTAAAAGGTGGATAGAGAGCTGGCTAGATCATCAGGCTGAAGGGGTAGTGATCAACGGCTCCATGTCTAGTTGGCAGCCGGTATCTAGCGGAGTGCCCCAAGGGTTGGTCCTGGGGCCGGTTTTGTTCAATATCTTCATTAATGATTTGTAGGATGGTGTGGTCTGCAACCTCAGCAAGTTTAGAGGTGACACTAAACTGGGAGGAGTGGTAGATACGCTAGAGGGTAGGGATAGGATACAGAGGGACCTAGACAGATTAGAGGATTGGGCCAAAAGAAATCTGATGAGGTTCAACAAGGACAAGTGCAGAGTCCTGCACTTAGGACGGAAGAATCCCATGCACTGCTACAGACTAGGGACCGAATGGCTAGGCAGCAGCTCTGCAGAAAAGGACCTAGGGGTTACAGTGGATGAGAAGCTGGGTATGAGTTGACAGTGTGCCCTTGTTGCCAAGAAGGCTAATGGCATTTTGGGCTTTATAAGTAGGGGCATTGCCAGCAGATTGAGGGACGTGATCATTCCCCTCTATTCGGAATTGGTGAGGGTTCATCTGGAGTACTGTGTCCAGTTTTGGACCCCACACTATAAGAAGGATGTGGAAAAACTGGAAAGAGTCCAATGGAGGGCAACACAAATGATTAGGGGGCTGGAACACATGACTTATGAGGAGAAGCTGAGGGAACTGGGATTGTTTAGTCTGCCGAAGAGAAGAATGTGGGGGGATTTGATAGCTGCTTTCAACTACCTGAAAAGGGGTTCCAAAGAGGATGGATCTAGATGGTTCTCAGTGGTAGCAGATGACAGAACAAGCAGCAATGGTCTCAAGTTGCAGTGGGGGAGGTTTAGGTTGGATATTAGGAAAAACATTTTCACCCGGAGGGTGGTGAAGCACTGGAATGGGTTCCCCAGGGAGGTGGTGGTATCTCCATCCTTAGAGGTTTTTAAGGTCAGTTTTGACAAAGCCCTGGCTGGGATGATTTAGTTGGGTGTTGGTCCTGCTTTGAGCAGGGGGTTGGACTGGATGACCTCCTGAGGTCCCTTCCAACCCTGATATTCTATGATTCTATGATTCCTCCTTTCGCAATTCTCCACCAAAAAATGTTATGCTTATAAGAAGCACACAGGATCTTTTTCAGGGGAAAAGGCAATATGCAATGTTTATTGGAGATACAACAATTAGCATATGCATTCAGTCACACACACACACACACACACACATTGTCCCACCAGTCAATGTTATAGTTTCCAGTCCAGAATCCAGAGCAACCTAGTGGGCAGCAAGGTTGATCATGGGTAGGGAGGAGCCGGGTTCTGTCAGTCGCGACATGATGCTCTGGGGAAGTCTTGGCCGGATGAACCCAAACTTTCATGCCAAAGCCCCCTGTTTATATCGTGATCTTCCTTCTTTGGAACCACTGAGTGTTGCACCGTCATGCTGTAATCAATCGCCATTTGACGAGTGCTTGTTTTCTTAATTTTTTTAAATTCTTTATTTAATTTTTTTATTAGCCTCTCGGGGAGTTACCCCATGCTGGTTTTGATCACAGCTATCTTGTCCTGATAGGTGCTTGCCTTATTTTTAGAGTCGACAATCTGCTCTTCTTGACATACCAATAGGGCCATGTTGCAATCTCCTGGTGATTTTACGTGTGTTTTTGGTTTCTTCCTAGAACATCTGGTCCGGTGATGGCCTTCAAATTTATCTTCTAACACACACATTCCTCATTCATACACAAAACAGGATTGATTTCCACAGAACATTTGAACAGGAATATCAAATTGCAATGCAGGAGAAAACAATCATTGCATTTGTTTACTTACTTCAAAATGCTAATTTTAAACATACAACAAAGCGATGACCCTAAAGATCTATTACTACCTTGAAATCAGCTTCAGACACAAGATTCTGGCTGATGCATCTTTACCAATGGCACACTAGGCCATTCCTTTCTGCTTTCAGAAAGGGTGGCTGGCAAAATATAATCATATAATTATATCATTACATTAAGTACATCATATATTAATACATTTAATACTTGCTACATTATTACCATAAAATCCCAGTACTACAGATTGATCTGTAGTACACAGAGGTGATCTGACCAGATGCCTTCCTTGGGCAGGAACGGAAGGTGGAACCTACCCGGAGTCCATGGTGACATCTGATCACATACCAGTGTGAGTGATGGCAGATCATGAATGGGTCAGAGGCCATGATGATGAATGTTTTATATTCCTCAATTAAATTAGACAGGCACAAACTGCTCAGATTCCTTTCTGCTGGAAGATACTGAGCACCCTTTCCCGGATCTGTTTGGTTTTTACCCCATACACAACAGGGTTTAGCATGGGGGGCATCAGCAGGTAGAGATTGGCCACCAGGATGTGGACATGGTGGGGGACATTGTGGCCAAAGCGGTGGGTGAGGAACGTGAAGAGGGCAGGGATGTAAAATGACAGGATAACACACAGGTGAGATGCACAGGTGCTGAAGGCCTTGAGACGGGTATCTGTGCACGGAAGTCTCATTATGGCCTGGAGGATCATAGCATAGGACATGGTGATGATAAACAAGTCAACCCCCCCCACCATAAAAACCACAAACAGGCCGTAAATGACACTGACTCTAGCGTCCCCACACACCAGCTTCACCACGGCCATGTGCTCACAGTATGAGTGGGAGATGAGGCAGCGCTGGCAGAAGGGCAGCCTGCGGACAAGGAGGGAGAAGGGACTCACCAGAAGGACTCCGCGTGCCAGCACCAGGCTCCCCATTGTCACTATGGCTGGGACAGACAGGATGCTGGAGTGCCGGAGGGGGCAGCAGATGGCCACGTAGCGATCCAAGGCCATGGCCATGAGCACACCCGACTCCACCGACGAGAAGGTGTGGACGAAGAACATCTGGGTGAGGCAGGCATGGAACCCAATCTCCCTGGAGCCCAGCCAGAAGATGCTCAGCATTTTGGGCAGGGTGGACGTGGACAGGACCAGGTCGGTGATGGCCAGCATGGCCAGGAAGAGGTACATGGGCTCATGTAGGCTTGGCTCTGTCTTTATAATGAAGAGAACAATGACATTTCCCAGCACAGTAATGACATACATGATGCAGAAAGGGAAGGCGATCCAGAACTGGTCCTCCTGCAGTCCAGGGATGCCGACCAGGAGGAAGGCAGCAGGGTGGGAGCGGGTGCTGGTGTTCAGACATGACATGACGTGATGTTCTTCTCTTACCTGGGCTGGGAGAGCTTTCACCGTGTAAAAAGCACCAAAGTACCCATGAGGGCTGATTCAATTCCTGAGAAACATGGGTGCAAGTGAGTTACTGAATATTGGATCATGTTCCTCTGTTCAAAATATCAGCTCCAGTCCCAGGACAGCAACTTGCACAGAATCCCTGGAGTTAGAGATTGTGGCAGCGCAGTCTGTCTCTTCTAGAGACTGTTTAAGGGTTTTGGGGTTTGTGTTTTCCCCCTTTGAGATTCAATTCCCTTTTCTGTTCTGGCTTTGTGTGTGGCATGAGTGTGAGAAGAATGAAGTGTGATGGGGAGGAGTACACTCTTCCTCGTTTCCTGCTTCTTTGTTAATCAGTGCAGCATTCTGTCTCTCCCTTTCGACCCTTCCCAGAAAACTAGGGAAAGGAAAGGACAAATAGGCAACCGCATAAACCGGTGTGAAAAAATTAGTGTGGTTGCTGGGCTACTAATGTCTGTATGGGCCACATTAGCCAAACCCTGCTGGAGACACAGGCACAGCCGTTTAGCAAAAGGCAGCCCCAGTTGGAGAAAACAGGATTAAAACCCCAGAAGCCTCAGGAGAAGGGGGCTAGTCAGAGAAGTTCTGATTCAGAGCTGGTTAGTGAGTCTCACATCAATGTGGGCTGTAATCTTTGTGCTGTTGTTTATTGGAGCAGTGCTGGGTGTCTTTTCTTTACAAGCTGACTTATGTTTATACTGCTGTCATGGCTAGAAGCCTCATTTGAGACTGGGACCCCATTTTGCTAGGGCACTGTCCAGTCCCTGACCTGAAGAGCTTGCAGTTTAAATAGTGAAGACAGACTCAAGGTGGGAGGAGAAACAGAGGCACAGAGAGATGACTTGCCCAATGTCACAGAGCAGGTCAGTCGAGGAACCAGGAATAGAGCTCAGGTCTCCAGTCCTCTACCCTAGCCATAGACCATGCTCCATCTCAACCCAGCTGCTTGTTCGCTATGATAAGGATTCAAAAGGTTTTCAGGTGCTGATTCTTAGACACTATGGCTAGATGCTGCTGTGATCAGTGCTCCACGCAATCTCTTTTTTCTAAAAGATCTGCTTTGGTTCCAATAGGAATTGCCTCAAGGAATTTCTGTGGCCTGTCTTATACAGGAGGTCAGACTACATGTTCACAGTTGTCCTTTCTTCCCTTGCAATCTATGAAGAGCAGTCATGAGATAAGAGGGAAGGTTCTCTCATGGATCGGTAACTGGTTAAAAGATAGGAAACAAAGGGTAGGAATAAATGGTCAATTTTCAGAATGGAGGGAGGTAAATAGTGGTGTCCCACAGGGGTCTGTACTGGGACCAGTTCTATTCAACATATTCATAAATGATCTGGAAAACGGGGTAAACAGTGAGATGGCAAAATTTGCAGATGATACTAAACTATTTAAGATAGTTAAGTCCCAGGCAGATGGCGAAGAGCTACAAAAGGATCTCACAAAACTGGGTGACTGGGCAACAAAATGGCAGATGAAGTTCAATGTTGATAAATGCAAAGTAATGCACATTGGAAAACACAATCCCAACTATACATATACAATGATGGTGTCTAAATTAGCTGTTAGCACTCAAGAAAGAGATCTTGGAGTCATTGTGGATAGTTCTCTGAAAACATCCACTCAATGTGCAGCAGCAGTCAAAAAAGTGAACAGAATATTGGGAGTCATTAAGCAAGGATAAATAATAATACAGAAAATATTATGTTACCTCTATATAAATCCATGGTACACCCACATCTTGAATACTGCGTGCAGATGTGCTCACCCCATCTGAAAAAAATATATATTGGACTTGCAAAAGGTTCAGAAAAAGGCAACAAAAATGATTAGGGGTAAGGAACACCTTCTGTATGAGGAGAGATTAATAAAACTGGGACTTTTCATTTTGGAAAAGAGACACCTGGGGGGTGGGGGGGATATGATAGAGGTGTATACAATCATGACTGGTGTGGAGAAAGTAAATAAGGAAGTGTTATTTACTCCTTCTTGTAACACAAGAACTAGGGGCCACCAA
Source organism: Platysternon megacephalum (assembly GCA_003942145.1). Taxonomy (NCBI): domain Eukaryota; kingdom Metazoa; phylum Chordata; order Testudines; family Platysternidae; genus Platysternon; species Platysternon megacephalum. The sequence continues at coordinate 277,195 of QXTE01000476.1, forward strand.
ATTAAATTAAGAGGCAACAGATTTAAAATAAAGTGTTTTTCCACACAATGCACAGTCAATCTGTGGAACTCCTTGCCAGAGGATGTCTTGAAGGCCAAGACGATTACAGGGTTCAAAAAAGAACGACATAAGTTTATGGAGGATTGGTCGATCAATGGCTATTAACCAGGATGGGCAGGGATGGTGTCCCTAGCCTCTGTTTGCCAGAAGCTGGGAATGGGTAACAGGGGATGGATCACTTGGTGATTACCTGTTCTGTTCATTCCTCTGAAGCACCCTGTGATCTATGAAGGTATTTATATAGCCCCCATCACTGTAGTGTCTTTGCATCTCCCAGTCGTTAATTAATATATCAGCACAGAACTCCCGAGAGAGAGAGAAACGTGGTCATCCCCATTTTACAGATGGAGAACTGAGGTACAGAGAGATGAAGTGATTTGGCCGTACTCCAGGGCCTTCACCAAAAAACCAGGGAAGAACTACAAGAATGATTCCAGGGCTGAAAAGCACGCTTTACTGTGAGAGCCATCACTCTCTCAATCTGTGTAGATTCAGTTGATTTGGTCACAGTCTGGAAGTCCCTCCATGGGGAGAAGATCCCTTATGCAAGGGGGCTCCTTCATCTAGTAGACAAAGACATACAAGAACCAAAGACTGGATGCTGAACCAAAACAATCGGGAAATAAGCACATTTGTAACGACGAGGGTAATTGACCATTGAAGCAAATTACTAATGGATGCAGTGTATTCTACATCGCTTCAGATTCTTAAATCAAGATTGAACTAGAGCCCAGGAGGGCGTGAGGCAGGAATCACTGGAAGGAATTCTAGTGCCTGCATCATGCTGGACTAGATGGTCAGACTGGTCCCTTCTGGCCTTAAAATCTGTAACCCAGAATTTCAAATGTGATTTGTTTTGGGGTGACCAACTTTAGACTCCATGGTGGGATCTAATTTTCAGAAAATGCCAAGCATCCATCTTCTGAGAATGGAACCCTTTTAAGGAGTGTCAGTAACTATAGTGATAAAATAATAATAATTAGTACTTCACTCCTAGCTGGTATTTTTCATCAGCAGATCTCAAAGCAATTTACAAAGGGGTCAGGATCATCGTTAACAACGCCAATGAGAATGCAGCAGTACGTGTTCTAGCTAGATTTATAGGAGAGGCATCAAGAGTGACAGACAGTTCAACGCTAGGGGTCCAGTTCTGCAGTCCAATACACAGGCAGCCCCATTGCTTCCCTGGGTATGGGATAAGGGCACGAGAAAAGGTTTCCACACTCAGGAAGGGGTCCTGGGTAGGTAGAGATCTGAGGCTGTGAAGTGATCAACCTCGTTAGGGTTCCAGCTTAGAGCACCTCCAATAAAGAAATCCAGTTACAGCTGGAGTTGTTTCTGCCCAGCCTATTTTCATAGCCCTGCCCTGGCTGTTGGGACTACATTATATCTAGCCTGCTGAGTGATATGGATAGCCAATTAATTGACTACACCTCTGGTTCGTTATGAAAAATGGTCAAGAGACCAAATAACCAAATGTAGCCAATTTTATTATCTAAGAGAAAGTAGTACAATATGAAAGGGAGACATACATCTCTCTCCTTTTGGGAAGCAATTCTAACCTTGCAGCATATCCATCTTATACAGTGGGTGTGCTTCAAAATACTGTCTGCTACCCAAATCATTTCTATTTATAGCACAATTGCTTATATACTAGAAAGCACTTTATATGTCACCAAAGATCCAACCAACCAGTTCCTTCAATTGTTGTTCTGTACCTTACCTTAGAACATAAGAACATAAGAAAAGCCGTACCGGGTCAGACCAAAGGTCCATCTAGCCCAGTATCTGTCTACCGACAGTGGCCAATGCCAGGAGCCCCAGAGGGGGTGAACCTAACAGGCAATGATCAAGTGATCTCTCTCCTGCCATCCATCTCCATCCTCTGACGAACAGAGGCTAGGGACACCATTCTTACCCATCCTGGCTAATAGCCATTTATGGACTTAGCCACCATGAATTTATCCAGTCCCCTTTTAAACATTGTTATAGTCCTAGCCTTCACAACCTCCTCAGGTAAGGAGTTCCACAAGTTGACTGTGCGCTGCGTGAAGAAGAACTTCCTTTTATTTGTTTTAAACCTGCTGCCTATTAATTTCATTTGGTGACCCCTAGTTCTTGTATTATGGGAATAAGTAAATAACTTTTCCTTATCCACTTTCTCAACATCACTCATGATTTTATATACCTCTATCATGTCCCCCCTTAGTCTTCTCTTTTCCAAGCCGAAGAGTCCCAGCCTCTCTAATCTCTCCTCGTATGGGACCCTCTCTAAACCCCTAATCATTTTAGTTGCCCTTTTCTGAACCTTTTCTAGTGCTAGAATATCCTTTTTGAGGTGAGGAGACCACATCTGTACACAGTATTCGAGATGTGGGCGTACCATGGATTTATATAAGGGCAATAATATATTCTCTGTCTTATTCTCTATCCCCTTTTTAATGATTCCTAACATCCTGTTTGCTTTTTTGACCGCCTCTGCACACTGCGTGGACATCTTTAGAGAACTATCCACAATGACGCCAAGATCTTTTTCCTGACTCGTTGTAGCTAAATTAGCCCCCATCATGTTGTATGTATAGTTGGGGTTATTTTTTCCAATGTGCATTACTTTACATTTATCCACATTAAATTTCATTTGCCATTTTGTTGCCCAATCACTTAGTTTTGTGAGATCTTTTTGAAGTTCTTCACAATCTGCTTTGGTCTTAACTATCTTGAGCAGTTTAGTATCATCTGCAAACTTTGCCACCTCACTGTTTACCCCTTTCTCTTACCTCTGTTTTGGATGCTACATTCCAAACTGGCTGCCCATGAAGGTATCTGCTGTGCTAGTACATAGATACGCTTGGCGAGATTAGATTTTTATCAATAAATGTTGATAAATGTCAATGTCACTGTACACAGTGTGACACAGGGATCCTTTGGCAAGGGGAGTCCCCTGCTCTTTGAAAACAATTCTCACCACCATCCTGACAAACTAACTACACCAAACACAAGTCTTGCAGGATATTTATCCTTAAAGGTAATATGTAAAGTATCTGCAGAAAGATCATAACTTGTCAAGATTTGTAATCATTGTGAGATGCACGTACAGGTAATAATATAATATAAATATATGGAGATACACCTGTCTCATAGAACTGGAAAGGACCTTGAAAGCTCATTGAGTCCAGCCCCCTGCTTTCACTAGCAGGACCAGTTTTTTGCCCCAGATCCCTAAATGGCCCCCTCAAGGATTGAATTCACAACCCTGGGTTTAGCGGGTCAATGCTCAAACCACTGAGCTATCCCTCCCCCCCAATATTCCAGGTAATATTTAAGGAATAACATATTCATATTGACAATGTGCTCTATGGGCTTGGAGTAGAAATAAGTCACCAGGAGATACAGTAATGTGTCTCGGTAATGGCCCATTCAGGCAAGGGAGAATTGTCACCCCATCCTGTTTGACTGGTGATGCAATGCAAGGTTCAATTATTTAGCCTTGTACAATACTAGGACTTTGAATGTAAAACCATCGGAGGCAACAACAAATGTTTGAAGCCATTTAAAGCTGAAATAAATACTTTACAGCCAGACTGGGGTTCACCCTGTCTGTGACTAGAAACAAAAGGCTGTTTTCAGTCTAGCCCAGAGAAGGAAAAGCACTCTGTATCCATCCACTGAGGAAATGCTTTGTGCAGTAAGAGTGTTTTCTTGAACATTTGGATCCTGGTTCTTGTGAAACCAGCCAGCTCTGCAACAGACTGAACTTTGGGGGTGGGAGGGAGAATCCACTTTATTAGATAGGAAAGATAATTAATGATTAGTGTAGACTCAATTTTGCATTTTATGATTTTCTTTTGCATTGTCACCATTTGTTTCTGCCACTCTCTCCTGTTAATTGTTAAATCTTTTTTCTTTCTTAAATAAACCGACTTTTGTTGTATTACAAAAGCTCACAAGTGCCACGTGTAATACAGGATCAGTGGTTTAAGGTAAAACTGGTAAACGGGACACACTGTTCTTCAGGGGCAGGAAATCTGGGATGTCTGTGAGTAGCCAGTGTCAGGGGATGTATATCAGAGGGGACTGATTCAAAGGGACTTGGGGAATGGGGCACCCCCATTGTTAACCTGCAAGGCAAATTCAGGGCTGGCCTAGCCCAGAGGAGAGCGCCTGAGTGGTTGACGGGTAGGTGGTGTCCGGGAACCAGCACCCAGCCACCACAAGAGAGATTCCCTCTCACTGAGTCGGGGGGTAATGAGATAAGTCACAGTCCTGGGTGTCCTGAGAACCGTCACACACAAACGAAAAATATTTCCATTGCTGATCATAAAAATTCTCAGCCAGGCTGCTTGAGATCATATGAGCATTTGATTTAAGACTCTTCACTTTGTATATTTTGACATCTGATGTCAACAATTTGTGTTTTAACCATTATAAAACTTTAACTTCTTGAATCTCAGTGTCTGCTTGCATTGTTTATTTATTGTCTTACCCCCGCCCCCCAATTTCCTGCAACTGTGAAAATTTAAACAAATACAATTTTTAAAAAACCCATAATTATGTGAAACGGTGGAAATGTAAATTGATGAAAAAATTAAAAATGCTTAAAAATAGAGAGATTATCCTTCAAAATAATAAAATACCCAAAACTGAATTCTTCCAGCCCTAGACATCGAACCTTCGACAGCCTCCTGTTTTCTAATGTCAAAGCTGACATCAGCTGTGCAAAGCGTAGTGGGGCACTCGACATGGGTGGACAGAATTGTCGGAAAAGCACTGAGTTAACAAATCTTCCCAACACACATAAATTACATTAATACCGTGCACATAATACTCATTAATGTGGTGTATACAATGCATAACATATACGTATTGGCTAACACAGCCCTAATCCACACACTTCCAGAGACCGCTGAGCATCAGGGCTGTGTGTGCTTGGAGCTGAGAGCTGCCACGTGAATGAACCCCTGTCCCCACTGCATAGGGTGATCTTTTCCCATACATGCTCCTGTAAGCCAGCTGAGCCCCCCGGCGTAAGGGCTAAAGAGACTCAGCCACAAAGAAGTCAGTTTCCCTAAAACCCCTGACTCACCATCAATACCTCTTGCAATAAGACAATGCGAGTTCAGCTCATCCACTCAGAGGAGGATGAACCCAGCTCCAATAGCACGAGACACCCAGCTGTGGGGGCTGGAGAGCGGGAATGGCTTATATATAGACGGTGGGCGTCCCCATGGGGATTCCTTGCCAGCTGGAGTTTGTCTCTCTGGGGCATTGACACAGCTGAGGGAGGCTAAATATACACCCGGAGGTGAATGGTGTCAGGAAAAAGTAACCCTCCCCTGTCTGTGAATGACACACCAACACTGACTCCTTTGAAATGCAAGAGAACAAATAAAAGGAGATTGAAGTGGATTTTAGTTTTCTCCCTTTCTGTTGGATGGATCCAATGCACAGTTTTCACTAGCATCTTTGACAATAGGATCATAGCTCTGGGGAGTAGCATTTCTTGGATGGGTTCTGTCGAACCTTTCTATTTGTCTTTACAGTACTCCTCATAGTGTTGTCAAAGGCACATGGTATTGCACTCCGTTAACTGCAGCCAAATACAATACAAAGGTCCCACATAAATAATAGGATTTTTTTTAATTGGTCTTATTCATTGACTGAGAGAGTGGTGGGTTTTTTTCTTATAAAGGACAATATCACAGGAACATGTGAATCACCTACTAAGCTCCTGGAGTCAGTGATCTCTTGTGGCAATAAGCTCTGTGAAAACATGTTTCCTGGATTGACCATAATGACTGCTGTCATCACCTAGTCTCACCTCCCTAATTTAGGCCAGAGAACTTCCCCAAAATATTGTTTGGGGCAGATCTTTTAGAAAAACATCCAATCTTGAATTTAAAATTGTCAGTGATGGAGACTCCACCATGACCCTTAGCAAATTGTTCCAGTGGTTAATTACCCTCACTGTTAAAAATGTACACTTTATTTCCAGCCTGTATTTGTCTAGCTTAAACTTCCAGCCATTACCTTTTTCTGCTAGACGGAGGAGCCCATTGTTAAATATTTGTTCCCCAGCTAGGTACTTATAGACTCTAATCAAGTCCCCACTTAACCTTTGTGACAGCCTGGCACCCCTATATTCACCACTGTCATGTAATTAGGATACATTTTCTACAAAGTATGCCTTGTGAGGTATCATTCTGAAAGTCTTGATCTGCTAGACAGTAATATCTCGTTGGATTGTAAGTGCTGTCGTTGTATGTGAAGTTATGAAGTTTGACCATGTATGTGTTACTGAAACATGTTGTGAGGTTGAAAACACCCACAAGCAGCCTTTCAGATACAACAGTAAAAAGGCCAAAGAGGGTTTATGGCTCATTGAGGAAATGCACAGAAGCACAGGGATTACCCCAGGAACCGTGTACAATAGAAATCTCTCAGAGATAGCTCTACACAATGACAACTGTTTGATCCAGGTCACAGCAAAAGAGCTTTCCAGCAAGTGGGAAGAATATATAAAAGGGGGGAAATGACATCATGATGGTACCTCACTCTCCCTACAACCACAAACTTGGAAAAACCTGAGGAACAAGGGCTGAACTGTGGGAAGTGATGGTCCCAGGCTAAGGGATTGCTAGCCTGTGTATGAAAACTTGGGAAACTCAAACTGAAAAGCCAAGACAGCTTGTGCCCTAAGAATCTGCTAGCCTGTTTGTCACTCAGGGAGAGAATTTGCTAATGCCTGGTTTCACTAGTATGTTAATCTCAGTTTGCATTTTTTGCTTATTTACTAGGTTATCTTCTTTGATCTGTTTGCTATCACTTATAATCCCTTAAAATCTATCTTTTGTAGTTAATACACTTGTTTTTGTTTTGCCTAAAACCAGTGTGTAGAAATCATACTTGGGTGGAAAGCTGATGCATATCTTCCTCCACATTGAGGGAGGGAGTGAATGTCATGAGCTAATGCTGTACAATTCTCTGTGCTGCACAAGGTGGTATAATTTTGGGTTTACCCTTCAAAGCGGGTGTGCACTTGAGTCACTGAGCAGTTCCTTAGCTGAGCCTTCCCACGCAGAGCTGATCTCAGCATTTGTGTGAAGCTGCAGCTGGGCGTGTCCCTACCTGGGTGTAGGCTGGTGGAAGTGCGAGCTTGGAGAGCTCAGCAACTGGTCACAGCAGCACGGTGTGAGAGGGAGCCCAGGCTGGTGGATCAGGAAAGCTCAGTTGTACCCCAGTTCCAGGTGACACCCCAAGGGGGGGGGGCATCACAACAGTCTCTTTGTTAAGCTAAATAGATCGAGCTCCTTGAGTCTATCATTAAAAGGCAGGTTTTCCAATCATTTAATCATTCTCGTGGCTTTTCTCTGAACCCCTCTCCAACTTATCAACTTCCTTCCTGAATTGTGGACTCCAGAACTGGACACAGGATTCCAGCAGTGGTCACAGCAGTGCCAAATCCAGAGGTCAAATAACCTCTCTGTGCCTGCTCGGGATCCCCCTGTTTATGCATTTGGCCATTTGGCCACAGTGTTGTGCTGGGAGCTCATGTTCAGCCCATGACACCCTAACTTTTTCAGAGTCGCTGCTTCCCAGGATAGAGTCCCCCAGCCTGTAAATATGGCCGGCATTCCTTGTCCCTAGATGTATGCATTTACATTTAGCTATATTACCACACATATTGTTTTCTTGCACCCAGTTTACAGAGCAATTAAATCACTGTATCAGTGCTCTGTCCTCTTCATTACCTTCCACTCTGTCTTGAGGAAGAGTGGTCTCCCACCCACCCGGACGGGGAGTAACCCCTCACTGAGCCCTGGTGGGTGGAGCCAGGCTGGGCTCACCCCTCCCACTGGAAGTCAGTGGGTGGGAGAGGAAGTACAAAAGGTGGATCTGGGAGCTCATTTGGGCTGCAGCCACCAGAGGAGCCAGCGCGTTGCGGTCAGGATCCCTGCTGACCCAGTGGCAAACCACACTGCCACTGTTAGGGCCCGGGGCTGGGATGCAGTGGAGTGGTTGGGCCTGTGCCCCCCCACCACTCCAACCCTGGGGTGGCTGTCTCCCCCACTCTAGGCCAAGAAGCCGGTGCTTGTCAGCCATACGCCAGAGCTAGGATGCCTGTACCTGGTGCTGCTCAGCCCTGAATACAGGCCTGAGCCATAGACTCAGTGGCCCACCCAGAATGAGGTCCTGGGCTACCTAGCTGCCTTTGCTGCTCGGCCCTGACCACCTGTACGTTGGAGGGTTTTCGGTTTATTAGGAGCTGGGGAACCGTTTTGGGAAGGAGTGGCCCATACAGGAGAGATGAGCTCCACTTTAAGCAAAATTGAACCAGATTGATGGCATGTAAAATTAAAATAGTTACGGAGGATTTATAAACTACGGGCTGGTGAAAAGCCAACAGGTGCAGAGGAGCACACAATTAAGGGATGGATTTGTTACAGGAGGAACTGTACATCCTAGTTAAAAGGATAGGAAGGACGTTGGTGAATTATACGTAGGAGCTAGTGAGGAATGGTCACATTTAAAAATAACACATGAAGGCAACCAACTGAATATTGATCAAATGTACAAGTGCTTATATGCAAATGCTGGAAATCTAAAAATTATGGTAGGTGAACTTGAATGCTTGGCATTAAATGAGGATATTGATATGACAGGCATCACAGAAACTTAATGGAAAGATAAGAACATAAAAAGGGCCATACTGGGTCACACCAAAGGTCCATCTAGCCCACCATCCTGTCTTCCGACAGTGGCCAATGCCAGCTGCTTCACAGGGAATGAACAGAACAGGTAATCAGCAGGTGATCCATCCTTATCGCCCATTCCCAGCTTCTGGCAATAAGAGGTTAGTGACACCATCTCTGCCCATCCTGGCTAATAGACATTGGTGGACCTCTCCTCCATGAATTTATCTAGTTCTTTTTTTTTTTAACCCTGTTATAGTCTTGGCCTTCACAACATCCTCTGGCAAAGAGTTCCAGAGGATGATTGTGCATTATGTGAATAAATACTTCCTTTGTTTGTTTTAAACCTGCTGCCTATTAATTTCATTTGGTGGCCCCTAGTTCTTGTGTTATGAGAAGGGGTAAATAACACTTCCTTATTTACTTTTTCTACACCAGTCATGATTTTATAGACCTCTATCATATCCCCCCTTAGTTATCTCTTTTCCAAGCTGAAAAGTCCCAATCTGATTAATCTCTGCTCATACAGAACCTGTTCCATATCCCTAATAATATTTGTTGCCCTTTTCCACACCCTTTTCAAATTCCAATTTTATTTTTTTTTGTGATTGAGTGACCACATCTGCACACTGTATTCAAGATGTGGGCATACCGTGGATTTATACAGAGGCAATATGATATTTTCAGTCTGAGTATCTATCCCTTTCCTAATGGTTCCCAATATTCTGGCCGCTTTTTTGACTGTCACTGCATACTGAATGGATGTTTTCACAGAACTATCCACAATGACTCCAAGAGCTCTTTCTTATTGATCACTGTACTAAAGGATCAATCATGGTGCTGCCTCTTTTAGGGCAGGCCTACACTGCAGAATTACTTCAGTATAGCTACGTCGCTCAGGGGGGTGAAACATCCACACCCCGAGCAACATAGTTATACCAACCTAAGTGCCAGTGGAGACTGTGATATGTCAGGAGAGCTTCTTTTGGAGGTGGATTAACTACGGTTATGCGAGATCTCTCTCCTGTCGGCATAATTCAATTCAATTAGGCTCGTTAGCACTGACCTCCCACTTGGTAAGGCAACTCCCATCTTTTTGTATGCTGTGAATTTATACCGCCCTACTGTATTTTCCATTCCATGCATCTGATGAAGTGGGTTTTAGCCCACGAAAGCTTATGGTCAAATGCATTTGTTCGTCTCTAAGGTGCCACAAGGACTCCTCGTTATTTTTGCTGATACAGACTAACACGGCTACCGCTCTGATAATCTGCTGAGTGTGGTCATCCTATTTGTATGAATGTATCGTTCTTGTATCTGAAACTAGGAATATATAGTATAACTCTGAGGTACTATAGTAATTATGCGAAGTGTGGGCCATTAATGGTGGTTTGGAAGCTTGTTGGCTCCCACTGATTAGGACAATTGGTTGTAAATGGTCTGTTTACTTGCAAACCTCCCTGGGTATGTGCGGGCCCAGCCCTGGGGGAATGAAGAATTAGGTCTTACAGTGACATGTGACCATGTCACATGATCCTGGAATCCATCTTAAATCTGGTACTTTTCTATTTAGAAGGAGGGGTGAGGACCCAGAGTGACAAAGGATTCCCACCTTGTGCCAAAGCTATAAAAGGGGGTGGAACAGAACAACGTGGGTCCCAGTCATGAGAAAGCTCCTGCTCTTCACCTAAAATGCATGCTGGAACTAACAAAGGCTGTACCAGGGTAAAGGATTGGCCCCAGACTAGGAAGGAGTCTAGTCTGTGAAAGAAGCTTATTGGAAAGTCCCTGAGGGTGAGATTTACCTGTAATCAGTTTCTTAATGTATTAGGCTTAGACTTGCGTGTTTTGTTTTATTTTGCTTGGTAACTTACTTTGTTCTGTCTGTTATTACTTGAAACCACTTAAATCCTACTTTTAATAAAATCACTTTTGTTTAATAATTAACCCAGAGTAAGTGGTTAATACCTGGGGGAACAAACAGCTGTGCATATCTCTCTATCAGTGTTATAGAGGGTGGACAATTTATGAGTTTACCCTGTATAAGCTTTATACAGAGTAAAATGGATTTATTTGGGGTTTGGTTCCCATTGGGAGCTGGGTGTCTGGGTTCTGGAGGTAGGTGACTTGCTGAGCAGTTTTTGGTTAAAGTCTGCAGCTTCGGGGACGTGGACCAGACCCTGGGTCTGTGTTGCAGCAGGCTGGCAGGTCTGGCTCAACAAGACAGGGTTCTGGAGTCCCAAGCTGGCAGGGAAAATGGGCTCAGAGGTAATTCCAGCCTGTCAAGTGACAGTCCCAAGAGGGTCTCTGTGACCGAACCCGTCACAATGCGTTTTAACACAAATGTGAAATCCTACATCTAGGAACAAAAACTTTAGGTTACATTAATAAGAAGGTAGACTGTGTCCTGGGAAGGAGTGAGTCTGAACAGGACTTGGGAGTCACAGTAGCTAGCCAAATGAATGTCAGTTCCACGTTCGATGCTATAGCAAAAAAAGATAATCCTCTATGCACAAGAAGAGGAAAGTCAAGTAGGAGTAGGGACGTGGTACGACCTCCCTATAGGTCCATTACTGTGAGCCCATAAGTGGAATACTGTCCTCAGTTCTGTTGTCCACACTTCAGAAAGCATGTTGATAAATTGGAAAGGGTTCAGATCATAACTTAGCACGCCCAGAAAATGTTCAATAGTTCTGTAGAAAAGCCAGTGATCTCACCAACTACCATCCCAGTGTCTGACCTCCCCTTCCTAAGCCAGCTAATGGAGGAATACAGCCTCAGCACCATGCCCTGGCCTGAGCCATGACTGAGAGAGATCCAGGATGCTGCAGCTTTCAGGCAGCACTGGAGACAGTTTTTTAATGAGCTTCTCAATTAAAGCTGTTTTAGGCCAGGGCTAAACTAGAAACTTTTGCTGGGATAGCAATGTTGGCTAGGGGTGGGTGTGATTTTTTGCAACATTTGTAACCAGGCAAAAGCGCTCGTGTAGACACAGTTATACCGGCATAAATGTGCTTTTCCTGGTATCGCTTATTTCACTTACTTCCGGAATAAGCTGCGTCTACACGAGGAGGGTTTGCCAGTAGAGCTAAACTGTCTCTGATGGACTCTTAAAACTTGGGTGAGGTGTGGGACCTAAACTCTTATTTTGTAACTGACCAGACACTGAGTTGGCAGCAGGGTCATTCACCCTCCATCAGGGCCTGCATGCTCCCCACATTCCCCCAATCCCAGGGCAGGGTGTGTGTGTGGGGGGGGAAGGCCTGACCCCAGCACCTTAGAGCCAGCCCCAGCTCAGAGACCCCTGGAGGCCCCATGGGAGATTCCCCAGTCCCAGCACAAGCCCTGCCTCGCCCCACTCACTGGAGACTTCCTGACCCCAGCCTCTGGTGTGTCCAGGCAGCCACAGACTGTGAAGTCCTCAACGTCACGCACGAGCCATGCTGCTGGGGGGTCCCAGCCCACACCTGCAGGCGGAGATGGCCGGACGCAGTGGGAGTGAGTGGCATTGTAACCTAGCCTATGGGGTTGTAACACCACTCAAATTCACAGCAACTATCAAAGGTTGTGGTAGTGATTTTCTTGCGGACAGATCTATGAATGACTCCAGAAACGTACAGAACTTCAACGGGTTCCTAGAGTTCATGAGCCTCGGCAAACCCTGCATGGCTTTTAATTTGTTTGATAATAATGAGCTTTCCCCGTTGTCTCCACTTGTCCCTGGTGCATCGGCCTGCCCAGCCCCCTCGGGGCGCTGTACGCCTAGGCATGGGGAATAGCAGGGGATTATTTCCTCAGTCTCACACTCTCTGCTGAGCTGCAGCTGCTCAGGTGAGGCAGAAACCCTGCTGGGATCCCACAGCGATGGCTATAAACCTCCCTGCCCAGCGCTCCTCCGGCACAGCACAGAGACTCTCCGGACGCCTCCCGCTGCCCGGGGCAGCCCCTCTCTGCTGAGCAGGAGCTGGGTGAGTGCAGGGCTTTGGAGCCCAGAAATGTCCCTCGTTAGCAGCACCTGCCCCACATAACAGCCCAGAGGAAGCACAGAGCTGAGACGGGTGAGGGGGGATCCCGCAGGTTGTCCCAGGTCAGGGAAGTTCAGAGAGGGGCAGGATGAGGGTCTGGGGAGAGAGCGCTGAGAGCCACATGTCCTGACGATTGGTCTGCAGGAAAGGCGCTTAGCCTGGGAGAACCTCATAGTTTAATTCCCCTATAATTGCACAGAAGGGGCTGGGTTATTCAGTGGGGCTTGGCTGGGAAACATGGAGCTGTTGCCATGGATTTAAGGGTGAATATACTCCAAAATGTGTTCAAGACGATTGAAACCATATTATGTGAACTCAGCCACAATGGAGGAGTAAAAAATAACACCACAACATTATGGGTTAATTTGGAGACAGACTTTCAGAAGCAAGGTCATAACTACTGGCAGTTTTGCTAATTAGTATATAAAAAAGTAAATAACTAAAAATTAAAAAAAAACCAATATGCAAATAAACAACCTCATGTCTAAGTGCCGCTACTAATAAAAGTTTAAAAAAGTAATAGTTTAATAAGGGCCATTATGACCAATGTGTTTAGTAGAAGTTAGTTATAAAAAGTTTAAATAATAAAGTGTACTTGGGAGCAGTCCTCGGAAGCTATCCTGGAAGAGACATTTTCCATATCGCTGGGAGGCGTTTGGCCAGCGCTGATCTGCCGTTCATTACTCAATACAGTCTCAGAATACAGGTAAACATCTGGGATGTTCTAACCCTATTGCTCATGTGTGTGTGCTAACATCTAATAAACTGCAGTGTTAGACAAGAGCAGGCTGGCTTGAATTACTCCTTGATCAAACTGAGTTCCTGTTGATTTATTCCTTACACCACCTGAAGTGAAATAGTTAAGTTGCCCCAGTTGGGGGTTATGACAACCCCAGGTAACAGAGGGAGCCTAGCCAGGAGTGGTGTAAGGACAGGAACAATTAATGCAAGTGGTTTGTTTGTGTTATTTACACTAGGTGAGGGGGGCAGTGGAACAGGGTAGCAACCTGCACGTCTCCACGTCATGGCCTGTGAGTTGATTTGGGGTCACACTCCGTTGTTGATTTCTTAGCTTGGGTCAAAAAGTCTGATGAAGTAAAAAAGATTTGTGCGAGGGACCGGAAACACCTGGAAAAAAGAACAACTAGAAATGGTTTTTGAATAACAGCTTGGCAAATTTTAGACAGGAACGTGGGAACGACCCTTGGAAAGCTGGAGACTTTAGTGGCCCTGGAGCGTTCTTGCAGCTCTGTAAAGAACGGGACTCCTGGGCTGGTCCCGGGAAATGGAGGGATCCTAATTTTAATGGGAATAAAAAAGCTGCATTACGGGGGTCATGAATGGCAGCAACAACATTAAACCAGGAGTTAGAACATTTAAGGGTTAAAATAAAAAATGTAAATATATATATATATATAACTAATGTCATGGCAAAATCTGAAACCCTCCAAGTCACACCCCTCACGCAGGCAGCACAGCTGGTAGCTATGCAGAAGCAAGTGTGTCCAAAAAACCCCAAAACAGGCTGGAACAGGAAGTGTCTGTGTTAAGACACCAGAAAACTGAGAGTGAATCGGCTGTCAGAGCCTCAACACAGGAATCCCATGGCTGACCACAGGGGAATGTAAGAGGCAAATTTGTGCTCTTAGAACTATGTTGGGAGAACAGAAGGGAAGAGTGGCTGTGATTCGAAGTAGTCGTAGCCTGGGAAGGGGGGGCAGGTCAGATGAGGATGTCGACTCGTATCCTTCTCATTATGATAATGAGAAAAGTGATCCCCATGATCTTCCTTTTCCTGTGGGCACTTCTAAGCAATCCCTTTATGGTCCCCTTCACTTGAAACCCTGGAAAAGTTGCGGAAGCCCCAGCCCATGGCTCCAATAGTGACCACCTCAGTATGGAAACGGGGTGGTTAGGAGGAAGGAACAGAAGAGCAGAAGAGTTTTTTACCATAAAACGGTAAAAAAAAAAAAAAAAAAAATTAATACATTTAGTTTGTATTATTATGTAACCTCCCACTATATACAATACAATTTTTGTTTTGTTTTGTGTTTCAAATCAAGTTAAATTTTTTTTAAAAATTAGCATTCCCGTGTGCCGTGTTTGCTGGCATTGGATCTCCAGGTGTGCTTCTTTAATAGTATAAATCCAAAAACTTGTATTCGAGGCAAGGGAAGACTTCTCATAAATAACACCAAAATGTAAAGTGAACAATACCCCTGACATCACTGTTGGTTCCAGTATCCTGGGAAAACAACTTACTCTTTTAGAACCCATGGACGGATATTCTCCCACTACGGTAAAGTTGAAAGGCTTGGTCTTAGACAAAGTAAACATCAGTGTGGGAATGAACAAGAACTGGCAATGCATTATAGTTTGGATTGCAAAGGATTTTTACAGAATTCCTATTACTTCGGTGGCAACAGCACCATTCTTATATATTGACATGCACTTGTTGGAAAAGCAACTACCCATATAGTTGTTGTCGCTGGGTGGAATCTGTCAGGCTGCTAATTAATTGTAACAATCCCAAGTGCACTCACTTGAGGAATGACATCCCTAAGCGAACAACCACGGGGGAAAAGACAATCCATTGTAGGCTGTCATATTCCCCCTCGTTTCCAAAGGCACTAAAAGAAAAATAAAAAAAGCAAAATAGCAAATAGTGACAACAACAAAAAATGGAAAATTATTTTGTCTTGCACTTAAAAAATCCCAGGTTTTCAGAAAGTTTACAAGAAAAATAAATAATGTTTAAAATAAAGGATGGTTAAATGGTGCCTTGGTAAAATAGTTATGAACATGCAGCCCGATATCACAGAAAAATAGCTCCTTCAGAGACCCCATAAAGTAAAAGGCATGAAGGTATAAACTTTGGAACCACCTGTAAATAATGTAATTGGAGCATATGTGGTTCAAACCAATGTAAAAAAGCAATTGGTAATTAATCCAGCCCACACCCTAAAAAAAGGAATTGTGAATATTACCTTAGCAAATAGTTTAGCAATAAAACCCCATTGTAAAAAGTTTGTTCAACCATCGTATAAGACCTGAAAAAAAAAAAAATCTTAATAATATTCCCCGACCCCAGATGAATAAAAAAAAAGGGACATTTTAGGAACAATTGGTGCCGGGGTAGAAGTTCTTAATAGCATAAATAAAAAGGTGGTTGCAAATAAAAGAAATACAATGGGTCAACACCTAAAGGATTTAGCAATGCCCCTGAAGGCATCCTTAGATCAGCTAAGTTCCATATGAAATAGGGTGGCACAGACTTTAGGAATATAGAAACAATTCCCCAAAAAGGATCACCACCGCCTCTTGCAGGCTGTTGGTGTCCTCCAGAGCAATGTTTCCTTGGCCCTGGCATGCGTGGAAATGGAAATGATTAATATGGTAAGCATATAGTTTGGAATGGCATAAATGAAATACACCCATTAAAAATTAAAAGCATTATTTAAAAATATTCCACCCAAATAAAAAAAATGCAATCCTGGTAAAAAAATAATAAATTTTAGTTATAATTCAAAATTTTAAAAACTCACTACATTTGTTTTATTAATGTCTAAGGCAAATATAAAATAGGCTTCTTCTATTACATCCCTAGGCTTTAATATTAATCAAACAGTAATAGAACCCATGAATCATAAAGTATGGGACAGAAAAAAGCCCAAAAATAAAAAATGGTGAAATTAAAGGCTGCTTAAAAAATCTACAATTAAATATAAATGTATTAAAAATGCTTCGCAACCACAAAATATATATTTAAAAGTAATAAAAAATGTCATTTTTCTGTGAATCCATTTGCAAATAAATCTGTAGTTGTTTATGTGGGTAATAATTGTGTATGCCTTAAAAGTTTGTGTCCTGTGCTCATCATTAATTATGTGTACAATATAATCCATAATCCCCTCAAAATAAGTGCTTTTTGTCAAATTGTAGCCATTAAAAATGTAATTTTGATTTTTAAGTATCTGAATTAAAATACAGCCAATTAAAAGTAAAATACACCTTATTCTCCAATGTAATACCTGTCCCTATTAAAATAAATTTAATTGCTATAAAAATGTTATTTGAGCATTCCATTTAAAAAAAAATATTTGCAGGTTGCTAGGCAGGAGGTGCGTAAAGTCATGGTTACTGTCCACCATCTTTCTAATAAAATTAACCAGTCATTTAAAGAGTTAGCAGAGATTCGGAACACAATTGGTGGGAGACATTGTTGGGATGGTCTCCCATGGCATCGGAAATTTTCAATATGGCTTTACATCCAACTTTGGTGATTCTAATGCTTTGAGTGCCATTGGTGGTTGTGTTCTTAGCACTGACATGCTGGATAAGGAGGAAGATTGATAGGTTGCAAAGCCAGCGATTTTACAAACCATGGGCACGTTGCGAAAATCATAGAATCATAGAATCATAGAATCTCAGGGTTGGAAGGGACCTCAGGAGGTCATCTAGTCCAACCCCCTGCTCAAAGCAGGACCAAACCCAACTAAATCAGCCCAGCCAGGGCTTTGTCAAGCCTGACCTTAAAAACCTCTAAGGAAGGAGATTCCACTACCTCCCTAGGTAACCCATTCCAGTTCTTCACCACCCTACTAGTGAAAAAGTTTTTCCTAATGTCCAACCTAAACCTCCCCCTCTGCAACTTGAGACCATTACTCCTTGTTCTGTCATCTTCTATCACTGAGAACAGTCTAGATCCAGAGTACATGATGTCTGGTCTTTAACGAGGCAAGGTCAGGAGTGAACCCGGAAAGTGCCAGCGAGAAAATTCTTGCTCAGTCTTTGTTGAGAGCCTTGAGCCTAATGCTGGGCTTTCAAAAGTAACTCACTGAACTCGTTATATATCTATGTAATGGCCTCAATATTGAAAATATTTGAAAAGGGGGCTGTTGCCCTGGATTTAAGGGGTGTATATATCCCAGAATGTGATCAAGCTAATTGGAACCATATTATGTGCACTCCACCACAAGGAATTAATAAAATAAAACACCACATAGTCTATTTGGAGAGAGGCTTTCAGAAGAAAGGTCATAACTACTGGCAGTTTTGCTAATCAGTATAAAAAATAAATAAATAACTAGAAATAAAAATAAATAAATTAATAAATAAACAACCTTAAGTCTAGATGCTCCTTATAAGAAAAGTTTATTAAAAATTTAAAAAGTAATAACTTAATAGGGGTCATTTTGATCTATATGTTTTATAAAAGTTAGTTATAAAACATTTAAATAATAAAGTGTACTTGGGAGCAGTCCTCAGAAGCTATCCTGGGAGAGATGTTTTCCTGACATCTTTACTCCCCGGCAGGGAGGTGCTTGACCAGCGCTGAACTGTCGTTGATTACTGAATGCTGTCTCAGAATATAGGTAAATATCTGGGATCTTCTAAGCCTGTTGCTTATGTCTGTGGCCAGGCCTGGTCTACACTACAGACCTATATCAGTCTATCCATGTCTCTCAGGAGTGTGAAAAATCCACATCCCTGAGCAACGTAGTTATACTGACCTAACGCCCACCCTGTGTAGACAGTGCTATGCCTCCCGCTGACAGAGCTACCGCCTCTTGGGGAGGTGGATTAACTACACAGACAGGAGAAGCTCTCCCATCGGCGTAATGTTATAGTGGCTCTGCTGCATGCTGTAGCACTGTAGAGGAACACAAGCCAAGAGATTTACACTATTTTAACTAAGCTGGTTCATTTAAACAGATGCAAACCCTTGTGTGGACACTTTTATTTTGGTTTATTACTCTTCTTAAAATCTTCTTAAACTAAACTGAAATAAGCCACTCTTAGTCTGAAATCAAAATGTCCACAAAGTCTTTTGCACCAATTGAACTGAATGAGTTTAAATCACACCCTGTGTTAAACCAGTGCAACCCTGTGTATATCGGTCGACTTTGCGTCCAGTGACCCCGCAAAACACAGGCCAGGAGCTGGTGGATGTTCTCCCAGCACTTAGATAATGGACAGAACTCTGCTCATGGCTCCTTCATTATACGCTGAGCTGTAAACGCCTGTATGGTTAGTAGTGACGGTGTGAGTAAAGTTATCGAAAGGGTTCATTAGAGGAAGGCGGGCTGGATCTGGAGGTGTAATTCCCAGCTCGGGCAGACGTACCCACGCTAGCTCTGCCCCAGCTCGCTCCCTACAAACAGAAGCATAGCTGCCGCGGTGTGAGTATTAGGAAAGGCCAGTCTCCAGGGGGTTCTCATGGGCATGAGCTCGGCCCCTCGCATGGCCACGGCTACCCTGCTGCATTTAACATGCTGGCTCTCTCAGAGCTGGGAGCGACGTCTCCAGCTGCTGTGTAGACAAACCCGCAGACACTAGATGGAGGAGGGAACGTCACTGGGGCAGAAGTTGGCAAGGTGTGCCCTGCCTTCCCGTCATGAAATCATTTGGTCCCAATCCTTCAGGCGCTTTGTGTGCAAAGCGCCCGCCAAAGTTCATGGGACTCCTGGGCTCAGAGGGCTCCCAGGTCAGACCCCTGGTATGAACCTCCTGCATCCTTCCTCCAAAAGGCAGGGCCATGAGAAAGGCCACATCTCTCCCAGGAATATGCAGGGCTCAGCCCTGCATCTCCCAGCACCAGGGCCATCCTTAGGCATATTCAGCATACGTGGCTGCGTAGGGCACCGGAAATTTGTGGCACCCCTGGGTCTTAGTGTCTAACCTCCACCCCACCTTTTTCTATCCCTGTTCTGACCCTTCCTGCAGGCACCCACCACAGCCTGGTGAGTCTTCCTCCAGGGGGGATCTAGTACTTAAAAGTGAAAAAGCCTCCAGCCTGCCAGACCTATTAGCTCAACATTGAAACTGTTAAAGAGCCATTCAAGTGGTAATGAAGCCATTTAACGGGCATTTGCCAACCCCCAGATAGAGACTGTCAGTGTCTGAATGTACTGACAAAACCAGTTGTGCATCACTGTTATATTTAGGCAGAACATGTTAGTCTACAGGACCTTAGTTTAAAATTTGCTTTAAAATATTTCATTGTTGTGTTACTGAAGATTATAAAATCACATCTCTAAAAAATCCTTGCATAGATTTTTAGATGCGCGATCTGAGGATTCATCTTTAGCCTTAAATGCTTGGATCTTCAGACATATAGTTTTTTAAATAAATCCTTCAAAAGACCCCCTTTCTCTAAAGTACACCTGCCAGCCCGGGCTGCCGTCGGGCGTAGGGGCACCAGTTTAATAATACTGCATAGGGCCCCATAAATCCTAAGGACGGCCCTGCCTTGCACTCTGACAGGGCAGCTTCACCCTAGCTGTGAATCCTGCAAAAATTTATTGCTGGGATTGATGCTGGCTTGACAGCCCTGGAGAAAGCTTCGGGGGAGCCAATCTACAATCCCCCAGGCCAATCCAATAGGCCTCATCTCTGACAGGCCGAGGCTGCCCCTAGGGACGGGGAGGGCAGCTGAGTGTTCCAGGCCCGTTCCACCCCATCCTCTCTGCTGAGATTCCCTCCAAGGGATTCATTACCCCCCATTGTCCCACAAGATTCAGGGCTGAGCCATCCAAATCCTTTACCCACATGTATGGTAATGCTCACATCACTTTCCCTCCCCTCCCCTGCTGCAGGTACTCAGGAGGCTTTGCACAATCAGTAAAAACGGCTCAAATCAAGTCTCTCTTTCAGCTGACTGCAATGGGCCAGATCTCCAGCAGGTGTAAATGGTTACATCCATTTCTGCCAGCTCAGGACTGAGCCTGATGAGTCTATTTTCAGGCAGGTTTTTCGTTCATATTTCATAGTGCTTCTAATGAGAGGAGTGTAGAGAAAAAGAACCACAGCTTTGAACTCCTACAGAGCCCTCACTTACCACTAAAAGCCTCTGTAATGAGGGTGGAATGGCTGCAGTGCAGGAGCCAGGAATAGGCTATTTGTTACTCACTCTTCGTGTGGCATTAGCACAGGACAGGTGAAGAGCTAATGCTGAGAAAATGCCACCTTGTCATGGTCCCATCAGACGGTTAATGATTGTTTTAATGGTTAGTTACAGGGGCTGGAAGCAGCCGTGCCGTGGAACTGAACACGCCCAACCAGCCCCACCATGGCAGCTTCCAACTGGACCACGCTCCACCCCTCCATCTTCATCCTCCTCGGCATCCCGGGGCTGGAGGCAGCACACGTCTGGATCTCCATCCCCTTCCGCTCCGTCTACATTCTGTCCCTCCTGGGGACCGGCCTCCTCCTGGCTGTTATCAAGACTGAGCCGAGCCTCCACGAGCCCATGTACCTTTTCCTTTCCATGCTGGCATTCGCCGACCTGGTCGTATCCACCACCACCCTGCCCAAAACCCTCTGCATATTCTGGTTCAGGGACCAGGCTATTCACATCAACGCTTGCCTGGCCCAGATTTTTTTGATTCACTCAGTTTCTTGCATGGAGTCTGGGTTCATGCTGGCCATGGCCTTTGATCGTTACGTCGCTATCTGTAACCCACTGCGACACTCGGCCATCCTGACCAATCGGGTTGTAGCCAAGATAGGGCTGGGTGTTGTGATGAGGGGGGCCATTTTACTGGGCCCACACCCATTCCTGCTGCAGCAACTCCCATACTGCAGGACCCATGTGATTTCTCACACCTATTGTGAGTTCATGGCGCTGGTGAAACTGGCCTGTGCAGACACGACGGTTATGAGTGCCTATAGTCTGGCCGTATCGGTTTTCACCGGGGGGTTAGATTTTATCCTCATTGTCCTGTCCTACATCCTGATCCTCCAGGCCGTCTTCAGACTCCCCTCCAAGGAGGCGCAGCGCAAGTCCCTCGGCACCTGCAGCGCCCATGTCATCGCCATGCTGATTTTTTACACCCCAGCGACCTTCACCTACTTCTCCCACCGCTTCGGCCACATGGCTCCCCACATTCACATCCTCATCGCCAACATGTACCTGCTCTTCCCTCCCATGATGAACCCCATCATCTACGGGGTGAGAACCCCGGGGATCCGGCAGAGGGCGCTCCACATCTTGGGCATCAAAATAGACTGAAGACCCACAGTATGGGTCAGCGGCTGGGGAGCAAGGTCCGTGCAGGCGACGTCAGGGCCAGCAAGGCCTGGAAAGCAAGGCCTGGCTCAGTCACTCCCCAGCTGTAGAAACCCACCTCAGCCTTGCTGAGCAGCAGAGCTAATAAACATGCTTGTCTGAGTCTGCAGCACAACAGGGCTTTGACTTTGCACTGCTCTAGAGCGTTGTTTTCACTCACCATTTCCACCCAGCCCAGCAAGATCAGAGCCTCATTGTGCGAGGTGCTGTGTGACATATAGCAAGAGACCATCCCTGCCCCATGGGCTTCAATCCAAACAGACAAGATTGACCAATTGTGGGCAAGGCAGGGTTGTGGTCACCCCACATCACAAGTGTGGGATGAGGCCCAGGGAGCCGAAGGACTTGCCCAACATCACACAGGGAGTCTAAGACAGCCAGCAATTGCTTCAGGGCACCAATCAACCTCTCCTCATTGGGGGTGAGGAGAAAAGGTCCCCATCAGGCAGGTGACCCCCAGCTGCCCCATTCAGGGGGTCTTCAACCTGATATGGTCATTGTCAGACAGAGGGGATTGGACTAAACTGGACCCCGGCCTACGCCAGTGAACCCAGATCTGAGCCCCGGTCCAGAGCCTTAAACACCAGGCCAGGCCCCCGATCTACCACAAGCCAAACTCATACCCAGATGGCTGCATCTCTCCCTGATGCACCCTCTCATGCCCAGCCAACTGCCCCTCCCCCTGCCACGTACCCTCTCACACCCAGCCGTCTGCCCCTCTCCCCCTCTCAGAATCTTTTACATGTTCCCAGGCCAGAAGGAGCCTCTCTGACTATCTCGTCTGACCCCCTGCCTGTGGGTACTCGGAGACGCTTGGGAAGGGGTAGGAGGGGTTCTCACGACAGCAAAGAGCTTTGTGAAGACAACTATGACTGGGCCTTGGTGAAGGCTGTGACGTTGCACTCCTTATGATTTTATGAAAATATGCTAATGAGTGTGAATATAATGTAACTGGAATATGCTTCATGCAAAAGGTCTCTTGTAGGGTATCATTACAAAGCTTATAATCTACTGAGTGCGGTCATCCTATTTTTATGAATGTAACATTCTTGTATCTGAAACTAGAAATATAAAATATAACTCTGAGGGCCTATTGTAATTATGCAAATTGTGGGCCATTAATGGTGGTTTGGAATCTTGATGACTCCCATCAACTAGGACCATTGGTTGTAGATGGCTCTGTTTTACCTGTAAGTCTCCCTGTGAGTCAAGCCGGGAAGAATGGAGGCTTGGGGGTCTCACAGGACATGTGACCATGTCACCTGATACTGGAATCCATCTTAAACCTGGGGATTTTCCATGTAGAAGGAGGGGTGGGGCCCCAGAGAAACAAAAGATTCCTGCCTTGTGCCAAAGCTATATAAGTGGGTGGAACAGAACAAAGGAGGCTGCAGTCATGAGAAACCCCCTAGTTACCACCTGAGCTCAAACAAGGACTGTATCGGGGAAAGGATTGGGCCAAGACTAGAAAGGAGATGGGGAGTTGCCAGCACTGTTCAGGCTCCTGAATGCTCAGCTTCAAGAGACAGTGTGTTGGCACACTCACTCCGGCACACGCTCTCTCTCGCTCTCTCTCTCACACACACACACACACACACACACACACACACACACATAGTCCCCCCAAAACTCAGAGCCCTGCCCCTAGATACTAGACCAGGAACAGGATGAACAGCTCTCAGACACATACCTATAATGTGTAGAAAGATAAACTGTATTATAATGAGGGATTTTAGTCTGGAAGGCAAAGATGGGAGGCCTCATGCTGCCACTAGTAAAACATCCCTGGAGTGTCGACAATGTAGAGATGATGACTTTCTAAGACAAGAAGTATTGTAACCAACTCAGGGTAATTCTACATTGGATTTCAGTTTGACGGATACAGATAAAGCGGATCACTGAAGTAAAAAATGTATGTTTACCTAGGTGCAAGGAATCACAGTCTAATTTTAGTGGCTATTTGCAAACAGAATATAGTTATGATGCCCACAAAAACCACAGTTCTGCAATCATGAACTATGGCTTCTTTGGTGAAAAAAAATATCATGGTTGAGAGGAGAAGTGAAGACATTAATTAAAATTATAAAAGACACTAATTAATTAATTATATTAATTATATTGTTTAATTAGTGAAGACACTAACTAAACATTATAAAACTTCCAATATCTAACCAGTGGGAAAATGGGGAAGATGATAACAGGGCTTACAAATCCATTGAGAGGAAATGCAGGCAATCGATAACAGAAGGCAAACTTATCAATGAAAGTATATGGCCAGCAGGGTTAAGGACAATAACAAGGAATTCTTTAAGCATACCATGAACAAATGAAATGACATTTATCCCAGACAATATCATGGAAACATTGATATGTAACACAATCAGTACAGAAATAAAGTATAGCAGCATTATTAATACCAAGACACATGGTTTTATAGAAAATAGGTCTTTTTAAACAAACTTGATATTGTTTTCCGATGAGATCACAAGTTTGGTTGACAAAGGTAATTGTGCTGATGTAATATACTTATTCTTTAAAATTTGGAGTTAGTACTGCATGGCAATCCGATTTTAAAAAGCACTTTAAAAGTCGATGTAGCTCATATGAAATGCATTAAAGGCTGGTTAACCGATACCGTGCAAAAAGTAATTGTAAAAGGGAAAGCATCAGCCAATGGGAGTGTTCCTAGGGAAGTGATCTGGTCCTGGGCCAATGCTCGTTGCTGGTAAAAATTGCAGATTATGCAAAAAATGGTGGAAGGGGAAACAATGATGGGGACAACTCAGTGATGCAGACTGACCTGGGTCACAGATTCACAGATTAGAATGGCAGACGGGACCACTGTGGACATCTCTCTGACCTTCATCCATTTCTGTTTGAACTAAAGCAGAGGTTTTAGAAAAAACAAAACATCCAAGTTTGATTTTAAAAATGTTAGTGATGGAAAATTCACAACAACCATTGGTGAATTTGTTCCAATGATTAATTGCCCTCATTTGAAAATTTGCATCTTATTGGTGGCATGGGTTCATCTGAACATGTGTTCTAACAGAAATGTGAAGTCCTACATCTGGGAACAGAGACTGTAGGTTACATAAGATGTGTCCTGGGGAGGAGTGACTCTGACCAGGACTCAGGAGTCACAGTAGCTAGCCAAATGAACATGAGCTTCCAGTCCGATGCTATTGTGTCGGTACCTCCCATAAGGCTTTGTGGGAAGATGACATAACTAGAATATGTTTTGTGCTGCCTGTGCCAGGTACATATCTCTGTAAAAGTTATGGTCTACTATATCTATTCATCCCTTTTGTACACATATATCATTTTGTACTTGAGGTTAAGAATATGGATTGTATACTCGCTTGATCTCTAGGTAAGGTTTGTGAGGCATTTGGTCAGCCTCTTTAGGAAGGAATTCACTAGGTTAAGTACCCGATCGGGGAACAATGCATCTTGGAAAGCTCCAATCCACATAAGAAGTCTTCCTGGAGACATGCAAGATACCATGTGGGTAATGGCTGCTACCTGCAAATACTGAGTCATGCATGGGCATGTGACCTGCCCATGTGATTCTGAATCTCCATTTTGTAACTGGATTCTACAGAGGGTGAGGAGGGGGTCTCCACCCACAAGAGACAGTCTATTTAAACCCGTGGGAGACCCCTCCATTTTGTCTTCAGATGGCTAAAGAAGGAGCCTCTCCACCCCCCACCCCCCAGGGTACTTGAAGGAAAGGACAGTAACTACAGGGGGTGTGAGTGATTGCTGGACCCAGGCTAAAAGAAGATTAGCCTGTAAAAGGGAACATTTTGGAACTGGTGAGGATCTTATCTATATTTAGTGCAATTAGACATAGATTTGCGTATTTTATTTTATTTTGCTGGGTAACTTACTTTGTTCTGTCTGTTACTACTTGGAATCACTTAAATCCTACTATCTGTATTTAATAAAATCACTTTCTACTTATTAATTAACTCAGAGTATGTATTAATACCTGGGGGAGCAAACAGCTGTGCATATCTCTCTATCAGTGTTATAGAGGGCGAACAATTTATGAGTTTACCCTGTATAANCAGGGAAAACAGAAATAGAAGTAGTCTTTGCACATCAGTCTGGCAGCTCCCAAGGGGGTTTCTGTGATCCAACCCATCACAGCTATAGCAAAAAAAAAAAAAAAGAAAAAAAGGAAAGAAAAGAAAAAAGACAATCCTCAGATACACAAGAAGGAGAATATCAAGTAGGAGAAGGGGCGTGATATGACCTCTGTGAGCCCATTAGTGGAATACTTTCCCCAGTTCTGTCATCCACACTACAGAAAGCATGTTGATAAATTGGAAAGGGTTCTGATCATAAATTAGCACACCCAGAAAATGTGCAATCGTCAAACCAGCTCTGCAGAAATGCCAGAGATCTCACCAACTACCATCCAGTGTCTGACTTCCCCTTCCTAAGCCAGCTAATGGAGGAATACAGCCTCAGCACCATGCCTGGCCTGAGCCATGACTGAGAGATCCAGGATGCTGCAGCTTTCAGGCAGCACTGGAGACAGTTTTTTAATGAGCTTCTAAATTAAAGCTCTTTTAGGCCAGGGCTACACTAGAAACGTTTGCAGGGATAGCAATTTTGGCTACAGGGTGATTTTTTGCAATAATTCTAACTGGGCAAAAGTGCTTTTGCTAGTATCGCTTATTTCACTTGCTGCCCATATAAGCCGCCTGTACACGAGGAGGGTTTGCCAGTAGAGCTATACTGTCTCTGATGGAGTCTTAAAATTTGGGTGAGGTGTGGGACCTAAACTCTTGTTTTGTAACTGACCAGATGTTGGAAAAACGCTGAAGAGATCTTTTACTCATGTCAACTATCAGCTTGAATGGCTCATTTGGCTCATAACTATAAGGCTGTTATGTTCCCACATATCTCCAAGGTCTTTAGTGCAAAGGGTCAACGGGTGTAGTTTGTTTTCCCGTCACAATGACAAATGTATCCGCAACAGATGTTTCTTGTGTCCCCCTCCCCTATTATGAAATATGTATTCTATGTACCCTATTATCCATAGGTCAGCCTAATGACGTAGAAGGGTGAAGGATAAGTTGTTTGTTACTGGTTATAAAAAGGGCCGATCCGGCCATGTAAGGTGTGTCTCTCTTCTGGCATTAGCTGATGAGAGCACCCGCTCAGCTGACCGCTTAATAAAGGTATTGGTACCCGTCTTCTTGCCTCTCCGTGCCTCCTTGGTGTAATTAGGTAAGCTCCAGGGGGAAACGAGCCCTGTTTGGCTAACACAGATGCTGAGTTTGCAGCAGGGTCCTTTATCCTCCAACAGGGGGTACATGCTCCCCACATTCCCCCAATCCCAGGGCAGGGGGGAAGGCCTGACCCCAGCACCCTAGAGCCAGCCCCAGCTCAGAGACCCCTGAAGGCCCCATGGGAGATTCCCCAGCCACAGCACAAGCCCTGCCTCGCCCCACTCACTGGGGACATGCTGAGCCCAGCCTCTGGTGTGGGAAGGCAGCCACAGACTGTGAAATCCTCAAGGTCACACAGGAGCCATGCTGATGGGTGGGCCCAGCCCAGCCCACGCCCGCAGGCAGAGGTGGCCAGACGCAGTGGGAGTGAGTGCCATTGTGACCTGGCCTATAGGGTCGCAATGCCACTCAAATTTGCAGGAACTATCAAAATCTGTAGTTTCTGCAACCAATCGTCAGCCAGCGATTGTCTTGCAGCCAGATCTATAAATGACTCCAGGAACGTACAGCACTTGAACGGGTTCCTACAGTTCATGAGCCTCGGCAAACCCTGCATGGCTTTTCATTTGTTTGATAATAATGAGCTTTCCCCGTTGTCTCTGCTTGTCCCTGGTGGATTGGCCTGCCCAGCCCCCTGGGGCGCCGTACGCCTAGGCATGGGGAATAGCAGGGGATTATTTCCTCAGTCTCACACTCTCTGCTGAGCTGTGGCTGCTCAGGTGAGGCAGAAACCCTGCTGGGATCCCACAGCGATGGCTATAAACCTCCCTGCCCAGCGCTCCTCCTGCACTTCACAGAGACTCTCCGGACGCCTCCCGCTGCCCGGGGCAGCCCCTCTCTGCTGAGCAGGAGCTGGGTGAGTGCAGGGCTTAGGAACCCAGAAATGTCCCTCGTTAGCAGCACCTGCCCCTCATAACAGCCCAGATGAAGCACAGAGCTGAGACGGGTGAGGGGGGATCCCGCAGGTTGTGCCAGGTCAGGAAAGCTCAGAGAGGGGCAGGCTCAGGGTCTGGGGAGAGAGCTCTGAGAGCCACATGTCTGGAAAACTGGTCTGCTGGAAAGATGCTTAGCCTGGGAGAACCTCTAAGTTAAATCCCTCTTTAACAGCACCGAAGGGGCTGGGTTATTCAGTGGGGCTTGGCTGGAAACATGGAGCTGTTGCCCTCGATTTAAGGGTGAATATAGTCCAGTTTATTTTTTCAAGCTCATTGCAACCATTTTATGTGAACTCAGCCACAATGAATGAATAAAAAATAACACCACATAGTTATGGGTTAATTTGGAGACAGGCTTTCAGAAGCAAGGTCATAACTACTGGCAGTTTTGCTAATTACTATATAAAAAAGTAAATAACTAAAAATAAAAAACAATATGCAAAGAAACAACCTCATGTCTAAGTGCCTCTACTAATAAAAGTTTATTAAAAGTTCAAAAAAATAATAATTTAATAGGGGTCATTATGACCAATGTGTTTAGTAGAAGTTAGTTATAAAAGGTTTAAATAATAAAGTGTACTTGGGAGCAGTCCTCGTAAGCTATCCTGGAAGAGACATTTTCCTGACATTTTTACTCCCTGGCCAGGAGGCGTTTAGCCAGCGCTGATCTGTTGTTGATTACTCAATACAGGTAAACATCTGAGATGTTCTAAACCTATTGCTTATGTGTGTGTGCGCTAACGTCTAATAAACTGCAGTGTTAGACAAGAGCACGCTGGCTTGAATTACTCCTTGATCAAACAGAATCCCTGAGTTCCTGTTGATTTATTCCTTACACCGCCTGAAGTGAAATAGTTAAGTTGTCCCAGTTGGGGGTTATGACAACCCCAGGTAACAGAGGGAGCCTAGCCAGGAGTGGTGTAAGGACAGGAACAATTAATGCAAGTGGTTTGTTTGTGTTATTTACACTAGGTGGGGGGCGGAGGGGGCAGTGGAACAGGGTAGCGACCTGCACGTCTCCACGTCATGGTCTGTGAGTTAATTTAAGGTCACACTCCGTTGCTGATTTCTGAGCTTGGGCCAAAAAGTCTGATGTAAAAAAGATTTGTGCGAGGGACAGGAAACACCTGGAAAAAAGAAAAACTAGAAATGGTTTTGAATAACAGCTTGGCAAATTTTAGACAGAAACGTGGGAAAGGCCCTTGGAAAGCTGGAGACTTTAGTGGGCCTGGAGCGTTCCTGCAGCTCTGTAAAGAACGGGACTCCTGGGCTGGTACCAGGAAATGGAGGGATCCTAATGTTAAGGAAAAAAAAAAAAAAAGCTGCATGAACATTAAACCAGGAGTTAGAACATTTAAGGTTAAAATGTTATGTCATTAATGATCTGGAGGATGGCGTGGACTGCACCCTCAGCAAGTTTGAAGATGACACTAAACTGGGAGGAGTGGTAGATATGCTGGAGGGTAGGGATAGGATACAGAGGGACCTAGACAAATTAGAGGATTGGGCCAAAAGAAACCTGATGAGGTTCAACAAGGACAAGTGCAGAGTCCTGCATTTAGGATGGAAGAATCCCATTCACTGTTACAGACTAGGGACCAAGTGGCTAGGCAGAAGTTCTGCAGAAAAGGACCTAGGGGTTACAGTGGACGAGAAGCTGGAAATGAGTCGACAGTGTGCCCTTGTTGCCAAGAAGGCTAACGGCATTTTGGGCTGTATAAGTAGGGGCATTGCCAGCAGATCGAGGGACGTGATCATTCCCCTCTATTCAGCATTGGTGAGGCCTCATCTGGAGTACTGTGTCCAGTTTTGGGCCCCACATTACAAGAAGGATGTGGAAAAATTGGAAAGAGTCCAGCGGAGGGCAACAAAAATGATTAGGGGGCTGGAGTACATGACTTATGAGGAGAGGCTGAGGGAACTGGGATTGTTTAGTCTGCAGAAGAGAAGAATGAGGGGGGATTTGATAGCTGCTTTCAACTACCTGAAAGGGGGTTCCAAAGAGGATGGAGCTCGGCTGTTCTCAGTGGTAGCAGATGACAGAACAAGGAGTAATGGTCTCAAGTTGCAGTCTGGGAGGATATTAGGAAAAACTTTTTCACTAGGAGGGTGGTGAAGCACTGGAATCGGTTACCTAGGGAGGTGGTGGAATCTCCACCCTTAGAGGTTTTTAAGGCCCGGCTTGACAAAGCCCTGGCTGGGATGATTTCGTTGGGGATTGGTCCTGCTTTGAGCAGGGGATTGGAGTAGATGACCTCCTGAGGTCCTTTCCAACACTGATATTCTATGATTCTATGACTGGTTAGCTGATGAGGCCTGAAGGGCTTGCATTGTGGTTTGGGCACAGGGAATGGTTGTGAACCACTGAACAATGAGTGCACCCATCCTTCTAGCGTTCTAGTCCTGTTTACACATCATTCATAATTAGTCCTTTTAGTGCACACGCTCTGCTGTTGCAACATGAAAAAAAACTTACACTTTTAGACCCCATGGATGGATCGTCTCCCACCACGGTAAAGCTGAAAGGCTTGGAATTAGAGAAAGTAAACATCTGTGTGGGAATGAACAAATACTGGCAATGCATTATAGTTTGGATTGCAAAGGATTTTTACTGGCGATTACAGAATCCCTACCACTTCGGTGGCAACAGCACCATTCTTATGCATTCACATGCACTTGTTGGAAAAGCAACTACCCATATAGTTGTTGTCGCTGGGTGGAATCTGTCAGACTGCTAATTAATTGTAACAATCCCAAGTCCACTCACTTGAGGAATGACATCCCTAAGCGAACAACCACGGGGGAAAAGACAATCCATTGTAGGCTGTCATATTCCCCCTTGTTTCCAAAGGCACTAAAAGAAAAATTAAAAAAGCAAAATGCACATAGTGACAACAACAAAAAATTGAAAATTCTTTTGTCTTGCACTTAAAAAGCCCCAGGTTTTCAGAAAGTTTACAACAAAAATAAATAATGCTTATAATAAAGGAGGTTAAATGTTGCCTTGGTAAAATAGTTATAAACATGCAGCCCGATATAACAGAAAAATAGCTCCTTCAGGGACCCCATAAAGTAAAAGGCATGGAGGTATAAACTTTGCAACCACCTGTAAATAATTTAATTGGAGCATATGTGGTTCAAACCAATGTAAAAAAGCAATTGGTAATTAATCCAACCCACACCCTAAAAAAAGTAATTGTGAATATTACCTTAGCAAATATTTTAGCAATAAAACCCCAATGTAAAAGGTTTGTTCAATCAATGTATAAGAGCTGAAAAAATTAAATAAATCTTCATAATATTCCCAGACCCCATGTGAATTAAAAAAGGGACATTTTAGGAACAATTAGTGTTGGGGTAGAAGTTCTTAATAGCATAAATAAAAAGGTGGTTGCAAATAAAATAAATACAATGGGTCAACACCTAAAGGATTTAGCAATGCCCCTGGAGGCATCCTTAGATCAGCTAAGTTCCATACGAAATAGGGTGGCACAAGTTTTAGAAATATAGAAACAATTCCAAAATAAAAAGGATCACCTCCGCCTCTTGCAGGCTGTTGGTGTCCTCCTGAGCAATGTTTTCTTGGCCCTGGCATGCATGTAAATGTAAATTATTAATATGGTAAGCATATAGATTGGAATGGCATAAATGAAATACACCCATTAAAAGTTAAAAGCATTATTAAAATATTCCTTCCAAATAAAAACAAATGCAATCCTGGTAAAAAATAATACATTTTAGTTATAATCCAAAATTTTAAAAACTCATTACATTTGTTTTATTAATGTCTAAGGCAAATATAAAATAGGCGTCTTCCATTACAGCTCTAGGCTTTAATATTAATCAAACAGTAATAGAACTCATGAATCATAAAATATGGGGCATACAAAAGGCTCACAAATAAAAAACTGTGAAATTAAAGGCTGCTTAAAAAAATCTGGAATTAAATATAAATGTATTAAAAATGCTTCGCAACCACAAAATATATTTTTAAAAGTAATTAAAAAATGTAATTTTTCTATTAATCCATTTGCAAATAAATCTGTAGTTGTTTATGTGGGTAAGAATTGTGTATGCCTTAAAAGTTAGTGTCCTGTGCTCATCATTAATTATGTGTACAATATAATCCATAATCCCCTCAAAAGAAGTGTTTTTTGTCAAATTGTAGCCATTAAAAATGTATCTGAATTAAAATGCAGCCAATAAACCTTATGCTCCAATGTAATACCTGTCCCTATTAAAATAAATGTAATTGCTATAAAAATGTTATTTGAGCATTCACATTTTAAAAAATATATTTGCAGGTTGCTAGGCAGGAGGTGCGTAAAGTCATGGTTACTGTCCACCATCTTTCTAATAAAATTAACCAGTCATTTAAAGGGTTAGCAGAGATTCGGAACACAATTGGTGGGAGACATTGTTGGGATGGTCTCCCATGGCATTGGAAATTTTCAATTTGGCTTTACATCCAACTGTGGTGATTCTAATGCTTCGAGTGGCATTGGTGGCTGTGTTCTTAGCACTGACATGCTGGATAAGGAGGAAGATTGATAGGTTGCAAAGCCAGCGATTTTACAAACCATGGGCACGTCGCGAAAATAAGTACATGATGTCTGGTCTTTAACGAGGCAAGGTCAGGAGTGAACCCGGAAAGTGCCCGCGAGAAAATTCTTGCTCAGTCTTGGTTGAGAGCCTTGAGCCTAATGCTGGGCTTTCAAAAGTAACTCACTGAACTCGTTATATATCTATGTAATGGCCTCAATATTGAAAATATTTGAAAAGGGGAATGTTGCCCTGGATTTAAGGGGCGTATATACCCCAGAATGTGATCAAGCTAATTGCAACCATATTATGTGCACTCCACCACAAGGAATTAATAAAATAAAACACCACATAGTCAATTTGGAGACAGGCTTTCAGAAGCAAGGTTATAACTACTGGCAGTTTTGCTAATCAGTATAAAAAAAAGTAAATAACTAAAAATAAAAATAAATAAATAAACAACCTTAAGTCTAGATGCCCCTTATAAGAAAAGTGTATTACAAATTTAAAAAGTAATAACTTAATAGGGGTCATTTTGATCTATATGTTTTATAAAAGTTAGTTATAAAACATTTAAATAATAAAGTGTACTTGGGAGCAGTCCTCAGAAGCTATCCTGGGAGAGATGTTTTCCTGACATCTTTAGTCCCCGGCAGGGAGGTGCTTGGCCAGCGCTGAGCTGTCGTTGATTACTGAATGCTGTCTCAGAATATAGATAAATTTCCGGGATGTTCTAAGCCTGTTGCTTATGTCTGTGTGTGCTAACATCTAATAAACTGCAGTGGGAGACAAGAGCATGCTGACTTGCGTAACCCCTTGATCAAACAGAATTTCTGAGTTGCTGCTGATTTATTCCTTACATGGCCTGAAGTAAAATAGTTAAGTTGCCCTTTTTGGGGTTTCTGACAACCCCGGGTAACAAAGCTCCTATATTTTCCCCAGCTCTTCTCTTTGTGGCAGAGACCCCTGTATATTGTGGGCAGGGTTGTTGGTTTGATACTATGTGACCATGCTGTTCATAGAATCATAGAATCATAGAATCTCAGGGTTGGAAGGGACCTCAGGAGGTCATCTAGTCCAACCCCCTGCTCAAAGCAGGACCAAACCCAACTAAATCAGCCCAGCCAGGCTTTGTCAAGCCTGACCTTAAAAACCTCTAAGGAAGGAGATTCCACTACCTCCCTAGGTAACCCATTCCAGTTCTTCACCACCCTACTAGTGAAAAAGTTTTTCCTAATGTCCAACCTAAACCTCCCCCTCTGCAACTTGAGACCATTACTCCTTGTTCTGTCATCTTCTATCACTGAGAACAGTCTAGATCCATCCTCTTTGGAACCCCCTTTCAGGTAGTTGAAAGCAGCTATCAAATCGCCCCTCATTCTTCTCTTCTGCAGACTAAACAATCCCAGTTCCCTCAGCCTCTCCTCGTAAGTCATGTGCTCCAGCCCCCTAATCATTTTTGTTGCCCTCCGCTGGACTCTCTCCAATTTATCCACATCCTTCTTGTAGTGTGGGGCCCAAAACTGGACACAGTACTCCAAATGAGGCCTCACCAGTGCTGAGTAGAGGGGAATGATCACATCCCTCGATCTGCTGGAAATGCCCCTACTTATACAACCCAAAATGCCATTAGCCTTCTTGGCAACAAGGGCACACTGTTGACTCATATTCAGCTTTTCGTCCACCGTAACCCCTAGGTCCTTTTCTGCAGAACTGCTGCCCAGCCATTCGGTCCCTAGTCTATAGCAGTGCATGGGATTCTTTCGTCCTAAATGCAGGACTCTGCACTTGTCCTTGTTGAACCTCATCATATTTCTTTTGGCCCAATCCTCTAATTTGTCTAGGTCCCTCTGTATCCTATCCCTACCCTCCAGCGTATCAACCACTCCTCCCAGTTTAGTGTCATCTGCAAACTTGCTAAGGGTGCAGTCCACACCATCTTCCAGATCGTTAATGAAGATATTGAATAAAACCGGCCCCAGCACCGACCCTTGGGGCACTCCACTTGATACCGGCTGCCAACTAGACAAGGAACCATTGATCACTACCCGTTGAGCCCGACCATCTAGCCAGTTTTCTATCCACCTTACCGTCCATTCATCCAGCCCATACTTCTTTAACTTGCTGGCAAGAATACTGTGGGAGACTGTATCAAAAGCTTTGCTAAAGTCCAGAAATAGCACATCCACTGCTTTCCCCTCATCCACAGAGCCGGTTATCTTATCATAGAAGGCAATTAGGTTAGTCAGGCATGACTTGCCCTTGGTGAATCCATGCTGACTGTTCCTGATCACTTTCCCCTCCTTTAAGTGGTTCAGGATTGATTCCTTGAGGACCTGTTCCATGATTTTTCCAGGGACTGAGGTGAGACTAACTGGCCTGTAGTTCCCTGGATCTTCCTTCTTCCCTTTCTTAAAGATGGGCACTACATTCCCTGTGAGGGTCTGATTCTGCCCTCACAAAGCTTTTTCCGCCTAGGTCCCATTGGCTCCAAGCAAACACTTGCACCTGGCTGAATGTAGAATGTGGAATCCAGCTGCACTGGATGGAAACTGTGATGACGATGTCTTCAGGCAGCTTCTGCCCTCAGACAAAGCGGCCCCTTGAAACCTGGGATTAGTTTAATGCATCTACAACGGCCGCTGTGCTTCATTTTCTATCTGCTGGGAATCTGCTCTCCCGCAAGGTGTGTGAATGGTCCATATCCCCGGTGTGTGTGTGACAGCAGGGGTCTCTGGGGGTCGTCTGCCGTTACTTATTTGCAGTACTCAGAGGCCATAATTAGAAGCTCTCTGCCCAATTCTCCCTCTGCCCAACCTTCAAAGGACAATGGAGGTCTCATCATAAATAGTTTCCATCCAAACTTTGAAATGTACAGATCTAGATTCCGTACGTACAAATTACACCTCACTTGGGATAGAGCGAGCCCTCTGCCGGAGCCAGCCCAGGCAGTGACGGGGCTGTTTGTCTCTCTGAGTGTTGAGATACCTGTCAGTTAAATGAGAGATCCAAGAGCAATACCCCCTCCCAGCAGTGTCCTACAGGTTTGTAACACTCCTCTGACAGCAGATCGGTCTCATTCACTTCCAGGGTAGGGGGCAGTGATTTATTTATAGGCATGTCCATAGTGCTCATCGGAACCAAGCTCAGGCATTTGTGGATCCCGCTTCACACACACACCCCACATCCCTCGTGAGATTGAGGGTATCTTACTGACAGGGGAACTGAGGGTGCAAGAGGAATCTGAAGAGCACCTAGCGCTCCTGAGACCCAAGCTGGTGCCCTAGCCACAAGTACGCAGTCTGGATGTGGGCTCTGGGTAGCAGACATGCCATGGGAATGTTTGGCTGGTTGTTTCCATTCTCAGGCATGGAAACGAGTCTATCCGTTTTCATTTTTCTAATTTCCTGCAGGCCAGAGTTGACGGCCATCTTTGCCCTGGGAGTGTCCCCGCCCCCAATCCCTGTGCATGAGGAGCCCAATGGAATAGAAACGGGTTATTCCAAAATATGACAGGAGGCTGCGATTCCAGGACAAGCTCTCTGCCTCTCCCTCCAGTGACAGGCAGCCTCCGGGTTGGGGCATCACTGCTTCTTAATTAAGGCCTTGTCTGCATGAGAAAGTTGAAACTGTTTTTAAACTAATTTAGTGAAACTGGTGCAAACGCCCATGTGGATGCTCCTATTTCACTTTCAGAAGGGCTAACAGCAGTTTAGCTTAGACTGATTCCCAATCAGCTTAACCTAAACCAAAATAACAGAGGCCAGACCCAGGTTTGCACCAGTTGAACGAAAGCAGTTTAAATACACACTTCATATTAAACCGGTGCAGCTTTTTCAAGCAGACACATCCCGAGGCCTCATCTACATGCAGGCCAGGTCTACACTACAGACCTACATCTGTCTATACATGTCACTCGGGTGTGAAAAATCCACACCCCTGAGCGACATAGTTATACTGACCTAACCCCCTGTGTAGACAGCGCTATGCCTCTCGCTGACAGAGCTACTGCCTCTTGGGGAGGTGGATTAACTACAGAGACAGGAGAAGCTCTCACGTTGGCTTAGTAGCGTCTTCACTAAAGTGTTATGGGGGGGCTGTGTTGCATGCTGTAGCACTGTAGAGGAAGACAAGCCAACAGACTAAAAACCATTTTAACTAAACAGGTTTAGTTAAACAGATGCAAACCCTTGTGTGGACACTTTTATTTTGGTTTAAATCTGTCCCTAATCTTCTTAAACTAAACTGCAATAAGCCACTCAGTCTGAAATCGAAATGTCCACAAAGTCTTTTGCACCAATTGAACTGAATGAGTTTATATTACACCCTATGTTAAAACAGTGCAACCCTGTGTATACCCAAGCCCCACGGTCGACTTTGCACCCAGTGACCCCAGAAAACCCAGGCCAGGAAGTGGTGGGTGTTCTCCCAGCATGCACAAAGCCACTAGTACGCTGCACTTAGATAATGGACAGAACTCTGCTCATGGCTCCTTCATTATAGGCTGAGTTGTAAATCCCTGTGCGGTTAGTACTGACGGTGTGAGTAAAGTTACCGAAAGGGTTCATTAGAGGAAGGCGGGCTACATCTGGAGGTGGAATTCCCAGCTCGGGCAGACGTACCGTCGCTAGCTCTGACCCAGCTCGCTCCCTACAAACAGAAGGTGTAACTCCTGCGGCATGAGCAGTGGGACAGGCCAGCCTCCCAAATACACAGCGAGGGGTTCTGATGGGCCTGAGCTTGGCCCCTCGCATGGCCACGGCTACCCTGCTGCGTTTAGCTTCCTGGCTCTCTCAGAGCTGGGAGCGACGTCTCCAGCTGCTGTGTAGACAAACTCGCAGACACTAGATGGAGGAGGGAACGTCGCTGGGGCAGAAGTTGGCAAGGTGTGCCCTGCGTTCCCGTCATGAAATCATTTGGTCCCAATCCTTTGGGCGACTTGTGTGCAAAGCTCCCGCCAATGTCCATAGGACTCCTGGGCTCAGAGAGCTCCCAGGTAGGACCCCTGGTATGAACCTCCTGAGTCCTTCCTCCAAAAGGCAGGGCCTTGAGAACAGCCCCATCTCTCCCAGGAATATGCGGGGCTCAGCCCTGCATCTCCTGGCACCAGGGCCGTCCTAAGGCATAGGCAGCATACGCGGCTACGTGGGGCACCCAAAAATTTGGGCACCCCTGGGTCTTAGTGTCTACCCCCCTACACCTCTTCCAACCCCGTTCTGACCCTTCCTGCAGGCTCCAACCACAGCTGGCTGCTGCAGCCTGGGGTGTCTTCCTCCAGGGGGGATCTAGTTACTTAAAAGTGAAAAAGCCTCCAGCCTGCCAGACCTATTAGCTCAACATTGAAACTGTTAAAGAGCCAGTCAAGTGGTAATGAAGCCATTTAACAGGCATTTGCCAACCCCCAGGTATAGACTGTCAGTGTCTGAATGTACTGACCAAACCAGTTGTGCATCACTGTTATATTTACTCAGAACATGTTAGTCTACAGGACCTTAGTTTAAAATTTGCTCTCAAATATATATCATTGTTGTGTTGCTGAAGATTATAAAATCACATCACTAAAAAATCTTTGCATAGATTTTTAGATGCACGAGCTGAGGATTCATCTGTAGCCTTAAATGCTTGGATCATCAGACATATCGTTTTTAAATAAATCCTTCAAAAGACCCCCCTTCTCTAAAATACACATGCCAGCCCAGGCTGCCGTCGGGCATAGGGGCACCAGTTTAATAATACTGCATAGGGCCCCATAAATCCTAAGGACAGCCCTGCCTTGCACTCTGACAGGGCAGCTTCACCCTAGCTGTGAATCCTGCAAAAAGAGACTTTAGACACAACAGAAGAGTCCGGCTGAACGGTTTGCTCTTCTCACGTGAATTTATTGCTGGAATTGAGGCTGGCTTGACAGCCCTGGAGAAAGCTTCCGGGGAGCCAATCTACAATCCCCGAGGCCATTCCAATAGGCCTCACCTCTGACAGACCGAGGCAGGGAGGGCAGCTGATGCTTCCGGTCCCCCAACCCCTCTGCTGAGATTCCCTCCAAGGGATTAACTTGCCCTCCTTGTCTCATAAGATTCAGGGCTGAGCCTTCCAAATCCTTTACCCACATGTATGGTGATGCTCACATCACTTTCCCTCCCCTGCTGCAGGTATTCAGGAGGCTTTGCACAATTAGTAAAAACAGTTCGAATCAGGTCTCTCTATCAGCTGGCTGCAATGGGCCAGATCTCCAGCAGGTGTAAATGGTTACACCCGTTTGTGCCAGCTCAGGACTGAGCCTGATGACTCTATTTTCAGGCAGGATTTTCGTGCATATTTCATAGTGCTTCTAATGAGAGGAGTGTAGAGAAAAAGAACCACAGCTTTGAACTCCTACAGAGCCCTCACTTACCGCTAAAAGCCTCTGTAATGAGGGTGGAATGGCTGCAGTGCCGGAGCCAACACTGAAACTGTTAAAGAGCCATTCAAGTGGTAATGAAGCCATTTAACAGGCATTTGCCAACCCCCAGGTATAGACTGTCAGTGTCTAAATGTACTGACAAAACCAGTTGTGCATTACTGTTATATTTACTCAGAACATGTTAGTCTACAGGACCTTAGTTTAAAATTTGCTCTCAAATATATATCATTGTTGTGTTGTTGAAGATTATAAAATCACATCACTAAAAAATCTTTGCATTTAATTTCAGATGCACGATCTGAGGATTCATCTTTAGCCCAGGGCCGGCGCAACCCATTAGGTGACCTAGGCGGTCGCCTAGGGCACTACTATTTGGGGGGGCGCCGGCACCCTGGCTGTCCGCGGCATTTCGGGGGCGGGACCTTCCACCGCCTAGGGTGCCAGAAAAGCTGGCGGCGCTTCTGCTTTAGCCTTAAATGCTTGGATCATCAGACATATCATTTTTAAAATAAATCCTTCAAAAGACCCCCTTTCTCTAAAATACACCTGCCAGCCCGGGCTGCTGTCGGGCGTAGGGGCACCAGTTTAATAATACTGCATAGGGCCCCATAAATCCTAAGGACAGCCCTGCCTTGCACTCTGACAGGGCAGCTTCACCCTAGCTGTGAATCCTGCAAAAAGAGACTTTAGACACAACAGAAGAGTCCGGCTGAACGGTTTGCTCTTCTCACGTGAATTTATTGCTGGAATTGATGCTGGCTTGACAGCCCTGGAGAAAGCTTCGGGGGAGCCAATCTACAATCCCCCAGGCCATTCCAATAGGCCTCACCTCTGACAGACCGAGGCAGGGAGGGCAGCTGAGGCTTCCGGTCCCCCAACCCCTCTGCTGAGATTCCCTCCAAGGGATTAACTTGCCCTCCTTGTCTCACAAGATTCAGGGCTGAGCCTTCCAAATCCTTTACCCACATGTATGGTAATGCTCACATCACTTTCCCTCCCCTGCTGCAGGTATTCAGGAGGCTTTGCACAATTAGTAAAAACAGTTCAAATCATGTCTCTCTATCAGCTGGCTGCAATGGGCCCGATCTCCAGCAGGTGTAAATGAGGACAACGCTAATGGATCTACGCCCATTTAAGTCAGCTCAGGAGTGAGCCTGATGAGTCTATTTTCAGGCAGGTTTTTCATGGACATTTTGTAGTGCATCTAATGAGAAGAGTGTAGAGAAAATATATAATAATAATAATACAATATATATAGAGATATACCTATCTCATTGAGCTGGAAGGGACCCCAAAGGGTCATCATGTCCAGCCCCCTGCCTTCACTAGCAGGACCAATTTTTGCCCCAGATCCCTAAGTTGCCCCCTCAAGTATTGAACTCACAACCGTGGGTTTAGCAAGTCAATGCTCAAACCACTGAGCTATCCCTCCCCAAACAGAGCTTTGAACTCCTACAGAGCCCCCGCTTACCACTAAAAGCCTCTGTAATGAGAGTGGAATGGCTGCAGTGCAGGAGCCAGGAATAGGTTATTTGTGACTCACGCTTCATTTGGCATTAGCACAGGACAGGTGAAGAGCTAATGCTGAGAAAATGCCACCTTGTCATGGTCCCATCAGATGGTTAATGATTGTTTTCATGGTTAGTTACAGGGGCAGGAAGCAGCCGTGCCGTGGAACTGAACACGCCCAACCGGCCCCACCATGGCAGCTTCCAACTGGACCATGCCCCACCCCTCCACCTTCATCCTCCTCGGCATCCCGGGGCTGGAGGAGGCGCATGTCTGGATCTCCATCCCCTTCTGCTCCGTCTACATTCTGTCCCTCCTGGGGAACGGCCTCCTCCTGGCTGTTATCAAGACTGAGCCGAGCCTCCACGAGCCCATGTACCTTTTCCTTTCCATGCTGGCATTCGCCGACCTGGTCGTATCCACCACCACCCTGCCCAAAACCCTCTGCATATTCTGGTTCAGAGACCGGGCCATTCACACCAACGCTTGCCTGGCCCAGACTTTTTTGATTCACTCAGTTACTAACATGGAGTCTGGGTTTATGTTGGCCATGGCCTTTGATCGCTACGTCGCTATCTGTAATCCGTTGCGACACTCGGCCATCCTGACCAATCGGGTCGTAGCCAAGATAGGGCTGGGTGTTGTGATGAGGGGGTGCGTGTTACTGGGCCCACACCCATTCCTGCTGCAGCAACTCCCATACTGCAGGACCAATGTCATTTCTCACACCTATTGTGAGTTCATGGCGCTGGTGAAACTGGCCTGTGCGGACACGACG
This sequence comes from Platysternon megacephalum, assembly GCA_003942145.1. Classification (NCBI taxonomy): domain Eukaryota; kingdom Metazoa; phylum Chordata; order Testudines; family Platysternidae; genus Platysternon; species Platysternon megacephalum. Next base: position 318,450 of record QXTE01000476.1, read on the forward strand.
GTTATGAGTGCCTATAGTCTGGCCGTAGCGTTTCTTGCTGGGGGGTTAGATTTTATCCTCATTGTACTGTCCTACATCCTGATCCTCCAGGCCGTCTTCAGACTCCCCTCCAAGGAGGCACGGCGCAAGGCCCTCGGCACCTGCAGCGCCCATGTCATCGCCATGCTGATTTTTTACATCCCAGCGATCTTCTCCTTCCTCTCCCACCGCTTCGGCCACATGGCTCCCCACATTCACATCCTCATCGCCAACATTTACCTGCTCTTCCCTCCCATGATGAACCCCATCATCTACGGGGTGAGAACCCCGGTGATCCGGCAGAGGGCGCTCCACATCTTGGGCATCAAAATAGACTGAAGACCCACAGGATGGGTCAGCGGCTGGGGAGCAAGGTCCGTGCAGGCGACGTCAGGGCCAGCAAGGCCTGGCATCCAGACGGCTCAGTCACCCCCGGCTGTAGAAACCCAACTCAGACTTGCTGAGCAGCAGAGCTAATAAACATGCTTGTCAGGGTCTGCAGCACAACAGGGCTTTGACTTTGCACTGCTCTAGAGCGTTGTTTTCACTCACCATTTCCACCCAGCCCAGCGAGATCAGAGCCTCATTGTGCGAGGTGCTGTGTGACATATAGCAAGAGACCGTCCCTGCCCCATGGGCTTCAATCCGAACAGACAAGGCGGAGCAAACATGGGCAAGGCAGGGTTGTGGTCACCCCACATCACAGGTGTGGGATGAGGCCCAGGGAGCCCAAGGACTTGCCGAACATCAGAGAGGGAGTCTAAGACTATGCCAGCAATTGCTTCAGGGCACCAGCCAACCACTCCTCATTGGGGGTGAATAGGAAAGGTCCCCTGGAGGCAGGTAACTGGAATATGCTTCATGCAAAAGGTCTCTTGTAAGGTATCATTACAAAGCTTATAATCTACTGAATGTGATCATCCTGTTTGTATGAATGTATCATTCTTGTATCTGAAACTAGAAATATGAAATATAACTCTGAGGGCCTATTGTAGTTATGCAAAGTGTGAGCCATTAATGGTGGTTTGGAATCTTGGTGGCTCCCATCAACTAGGACAATTGACTGTAAATGGCTCTGTTTGCTTGCAGGCCTTCCTGTGAGTCAGGCCGGGAAGAATGGAGGCCGGGGGGGTCTCACAGGACATGTGACCATGTCACCTGATACTGGAATCCATCTTAAAGATGGGGCTTTTCCTTTTGGAAGGAGAGGTCAGGATCCAGAGAGACAAAAGATTCCCGCCTTGTGCCAAAGCTATATAAGGGGGTGGAACAGAAAAAAAGGAGGCTGCAGTCATGAGAAACCCCCTAGTTACCACTGGAGCAGGGGAAATGATTGGGCCCAGACTAGAAAGGAGTCTAGTCTGTGAAAAAAGCTTATTGGAACATATCTGAGGGTGAGATTTGCCTGCATTTAGTTTCCTACGGTATTAGGCTTAGACTTGCATGTTTTTGTTTTATTTTTCTTGGTAATTTACTTTGTTCTGTCTGTTATTATTGGAACCACTTAAATCCTACTTTTTATATTTAATAAAATCACTTTTTACCTATTAATTAACCCAGAGCAAGTAATTAATACCTGGGGGAGCAAACATCTGTGCATAACTATCAGTGTTATAGAGGGCGAACAATTTATGAGTTTACCCTGTATAAGCTTTATACAGAGTAAAACAGATTTATTTGGGTTTGGATCCCATTGGGAACTGGGCTTCTGGGTGCTGGAGACAGGAGCACTTCTCAAGCTGTTTTCAGTTAAGCCTGCAGCTTTTGAGGGACGTGGTTCAGACCCTGGGTGTGTGTTTGCAGCAGGCTAGCGTGTCTGGCTCAACAAGACAGGGTACTAATGTCCCAAGCTGCCATGGAAACTGGGCTCAGAGGTAGTCTCAGCACATCAGGTGGCCATCCCAAGGTGGTCTCTGTGACCCAACCCATCACAGAGGCCTAATGACTGGCCGTTGGGAAGGGATGGGGGGAGTCTCCGTGGACTGTGTACAGAGGAGAATAGGGCTGGTAACAGAGGAGTTTCCTGGTGGACGCTGAGCAGCTCAACGGTGCCGTACAGTTTAGCATTGCATTACAGGGTCCACTACTAGTGAGGGGACCATGCCCGTCCCCTCTCCGCTCCTCTCCACCATCCTCCCTTAAGGATGTTTGCTGTGCGTTCCCCTCTCAGCCCCACCTCCCTGCCAGGAGCCAGGCGCCTGCTGGTGACTCTGTCCCAGCTCCTCAGTCTGCATTCGGCACTATTAGTGTGTCTGGCACTCCATTGCTGCTCCTAGGGGGCTGGAAGGGGCCAGCCATGTGACGGCATCTCTGGCCCCCTTTCCTCTCACAGGGACTGAGCGAGTGTCTGCCTCCCTCAGCACCAATCCCTTCACAGGGTCCGGGCGTGAGTCTGGGTCTCTCAGCCCCGTTCCACTCACAGGGGCCGGGCGTGAGTCTGGGTCTCTCAGCCCCGTTCCACTCACAGGGGCCGGGCGTGAGTCTGGGTCTCTCAGCCCCGTTCCACTCACAGGGGCCGGGCGTGAGTCTGGGTCTCTCAGCCCCGTTCCACTCACAGGGGCCGGGCGTGAGTCTGGGTCTCTCAGCCCCGTTCCACTCACAGGGGCCGGGCGTGAGTCTGGGTCTCTCAGCCCCGTTCCACTCACAGGGGCCGGGCGTGAGTCTGGGTCTCTCAGCCCCGTTCCACTCACAGGGGCCGGGCGTGAGTCTGGGTCTCTCAGCCCCGTTCCACTCACAGGGGCCGGGCGTGAGTCTGGGTCTCTCAGCCCCGTTCCACTCACAGGGGCCGGGCGTGAGTCTGGGTCTCTCAGCCCCGTTCCACTCACAGGGGCCGGGCGTGAGTCTGGGTCTCTCAGCCCCGTTCCACTCACAGGGGCCGGGCGTGAGTCTGGGTCTCTCAGCCCCGTTCCACTCACAGGGGCCGGGCGTGAGTCTGGGTCTCTCAGCCCCGTTCCACTCACAGGGGCCGGGCGTGAGTCTGGGTCTCTCAGCCCCGTTCCACTCACAGGGGCCGGGCGTGAGTCTGGGTCTCTCAGCCCCGTTCCACTCACAGGGGCCGGGCGTGAGTCTGGGTCTCTCAGCCCCGTTCCACTCACAGGGGCCGGGCGTGAGTCTGGGTCTCTCAGCCCCGTTCCACTCACAGGGGCCGGGCGTGAGTCTGGGTCTCTCAGCCCCGTTCCACTCACAGGGGCCGGGCGTGAGTCTGGGTCTCTCAGCCCCGTTCCACTCACAGGGGCCGGGCGTGAGTCTGGGTCTCTCAGCCCCGTTCCACTCACAGGGGCCGGGCGTGAGTCTGGGTCTCTCAGCCCCGTTCCACTCACAGGGGCCGGGCGTGAGTCTGGGTCTCTCAGCCCCGTTCCACTCACAGGGGCCGGGCGTGAGTCTGGGTCTCTCAGCCCCGTTCCACTCACAGGGGCCGGGCGTGAGTCTGGGTCTCTCAGCCCCGTTCCACTCACAGGGGCCGGGCGTGAGTCTGGGTCTCTCAGCCCCGTTCCACTCACAGGGGCCGGGCGTGAGTCTGGGTCTCTCAGCCCCGTTCCACTCACAGGGGCCGGGCGTGAGTCTGGGTCTCTCAGCCCCGTTCCACTCACAGGGGCCGGGCGTGAGTCTGGGTCTCTCAGCCCCGTTCCACTCACAGGGGCCGGGCGTGAGTCTGGGTCTCTCAGCCCCGTTCCACTCACAGGGGCCGGGCGTGAGTCTGGGTCTCTCAGCCCCGTTCCACTCACAGGGGCCGGGCGTGAGTCTGGGTCTCTCAGCCCCGTTCCACTCACAGGGGCCGGGCGTGAGTCTGGGTCTCTCAGCCCCGTTCCACTCACAGGGGCCGGGCGTGAGTCTGGGTCTCTCAGCCCCGTTCCACTCACAGGGGCCGGGCGTGAGTCTGGGTCTCTCAGCCCCGTTCCACTCACAGGGGCCGGGCGTGAGTCTGGGTCTCTCAGCCCCGTTCCACTCACAGGGGCCGGGCGTGAGTCTGGGTCTCTCAGCCCCGTTCCACTCACAGGGGCCGGGCGTGAGTCTGGGTCTCTCAGCCCCGTTCCACTCACAGGGGCCGGGCGTGAGTCTGGGTCTCTCAGCCCCGTTCCACTCACAGGGGCCGGGCGTGAGTCTGGGTCTCTCAGCCCCGTTCCACTCACAGGGGCCGGGCGTGAGTCTGGGTCTCTCAGCCCCGTTCCACTCACAGGGGCCGGGCGTGAGTCTGGGTCTCTCAGCCCCGTTCCACTCACAGGGGCCGGGCGTGAGTCTGGGTCTCTCAGCCCCGTTCCACTCACAGGGGCCGGGCGTGAGTCTGGGTCTCTCAGCCCCGTTCCACTCACAGGGGCCGGGCGTGAGTCTGGGTCTCTCAGCCCCGTTCCACTCACAGGGGCCGGGCGTGAGTCTGGGTCTCTCAGCCCCGTTCCACTCACAGGGGCCGGGCGTGAGTCTGGGTCTCTCAGCCCCGTTCCACTCACAGGGGCCGGGCGTGAGTCTGGGTCTCTCAGCCCCGTTCCACTCACAGGGGCCGGGCGTGAGTCTGGGTCTCTCAGCCCCGTTCCACTCACAGGGGCCGGGCGTGAGTCTGGGTCTCTCAGCCCCGTTCCACTCACAGGGGCCGGGCGTGAGTCTGGGTCTCTCAGCCCCGTTCCACTCACAGGGGCCGGGCGTGAGTCTGGGTCTCTCAGCCCCGTTCCACTCACAGGGGCCGGGCGTGAGTCTGGGTCTCTCAGCCCCGTTCCACTCACAGGGGCCGGGCGTGAGTCTGGGTCTCTCAGCCCCGTTCCACTCACAGGGGCCGGGCGTGAGTCTGGGTCTCTCAGCCCCGTTCCACTCACAGGGGCCGGGCGTGAGTCTGGGTCTCTCAGCCCCGTTCCACTCACAGGGGCCGGGCGTGAGTCTGGGTCTCTCAGCCCCGTTCCACTCACAGGGGCCGGGCGTGAGTCTGGGTCTCTCAGCCCCGTTCCACTCACAGGGGCCGGGCGTGAGTCTGGGTCTCTCAGCCCCGTTCCACTCACAGGGGCCGGGCGTGAGTCTGGGTCTCTCAGCCCCGTTCCACTCACAGGGGCCGGGCGTGAGTCTGGGTCTCTCAGCCCCGTTCCACTCACAGGGGCCGGGCGTGAGTCTGGGTCTCTCAGCCCCGTTCCACTCACAGGGGCCGGGCGTGAGTCTGGGTCTCTCAGCCCCGTTCCACTCACAGGGGCCGGGCGTGAGTCTGGGTCTCTCAGCCCCGTTCCACTCACAGGGGCCGGGCGTGAGTCTGGGTCTCTCAGCCCCGTTCCACTCACAGGGGCCGGGCGTGAGTCTGGGTCTCTCAGCCCCGTTCCACTCACAGGGGCCGGGCGTGAGTCTGGGTCTCTCAGCCCCGTTCCACTCACAGGGGCCGGGCGTGAGTCTGGGTCTCTCAGCCCCGTTCCACTCACAGGGGCCGGGCGTGAGTCTGGGTCTCTCAGCCCCGTTCCACTCACAGGGGCCGGGCGTGAGTCTGGGTCTCTCAGCCCCGTTCCACTCACAGGGGCCGGGCGTGAGTCTGGGTCTCTCAGCCCCGTTCCACTCACAGGGGCCGGGCGTGAGTCTGGGTCTCTCAGCCCCGTTCCACTCACAGGGGCCGGGCGTGAGTCTGGGTCTCTCAGCCCCGTTCCACTCACAGGGGCCGGGCGTGAGTCTGGGTCTCTCAGCCCCGTTCCACTCACAGGGGCCGNCTAAACATCATGGCAATTAGCACAGGGTAATTTATCCATTAAACAGTTCAGCTACAGGTTACTACAACCTTTAAAGAGACATATAGACAAGCCTTGTTTGCTGACACCACAAGACCTGAGCAAACATTTACCCTTGAGATCTCTAACAATGCAGACTTGCGTTTTAAAGCTTTATTTATTTACCTATCTCTCTAACCAGTTTTTACGGTTTATTCCTAGGTCAGGTTACTCTGAGTTAATTAACTCTTTCTGACTCTGTCATGAGATATTATATTACACTCATAACGTCACATCCCCTCACAGGGGCTGGGCGTGAGTCTGCGTCTCTCAGCCCTGTTCCCCTCACAGGGGCTGGGCGTGAGTCTGCGTCTCTCAGCCCCGTTCCACTCACAGGGGCTGGGCGTGAGTCTGGGTCTCTCAGCCCTGTTCCCCTCACAGGGTCCGGGCATGTGTCTGTGTCTCTCAGCCCTGTTCCACTCACAGGGGCTGGGCGTGAGTCTGCGTCTCACAGCCCCGTTCCACTCACAGGGGCCAAGCGTGTGTCTTTGTCCTTTGGCCCCGTTCCACTCACAGGGGCTGGGTGTGTGTCTTTGTCCATTGGCCCCGTTCCCCTCACAGGGGCTGGGCGGGTGTCTTTGTCCATTGGCCCGGTTCCCCTCACAGGGGCTGGGCGTGTGTCTTTGTCCCTTGGCCCCGTTCCCCTCACAGGGGCTGGGTGTGTGTCTTTGTCCATTGGCCCCGTTCCCCTCACAGGGGCCAAACATGTGTCTTTGTCCTTTGGCCCCATTCCCCTCACAGAGGCTGGGCATGTGTCTGTGTCTCTCAGCCCCAATCCCCTCACAGCAGCTGGGTGTGTGTCTGTGTCTTTCGTCCCTGTTCCCCTCACAGGGGCCAGGCCTGTGTCTGAGTCTCTCAGCCCCATGGGCCAGGTGTGTGTCTGTGTATCTTGGGCCCATTCCTCCACCAAGTAGGGCTGCGCGTAAATTGCAGTCCATTTCCGTCCATAGTGTTGCCATGTGTTTCAGGGGATTGTGTGTGAATTATACTGTGATCTACTCAGGGAAGAGATTGGTTTTTGTATGGTGCCATACAGCTGTAAAATGGATACTAAACATTAATAACTGTTGTGTATAGGATTACAGTATCATCGCTTTTGAATAGTTTGTGGGCCCTGTAATAGTGATCAATATGTTCTATGTTTCAGAAACAGAAACCATCCAATTTCCACCTAAGCCTTGCACTTTGGGATATATTTAGTCGACACAGTTGTTTGAGATCCAGCTGTGCACACCTGATTTCTTCACAGAGGGGGAGCCCAGCCAGAAGATGCTCCGCATTTTGGGCAGGGTGGACGTGGACAGAACCAGGTCGGTGATGGCCAGCAAACCCAGGAAGAGGTAGATGGGCTCATGCAGGCTAGACTCTCTTTATAACAATGACATTTCCCAACACAGCAATGACATAACATGATGCAGAAAGGGACAGTGATCTATAACTGGTCCTCTTGCAGTCCAGAGATGCCGACCAGGAGGAAGGCAGCAGGGTGGGAGCGCGTGCTGGTGTTCGGACATGACATGACATGTCGCTCTTCTCTTACCTGGGCTGGGAGAGCTTTCACCCTGTCAACAAGCAGCAAAGAACCCATGAGTAAAATTCAAGAAAACAGAAAGGAACATAAACTCTGGTAAATAAAATGTAAAAATATAATAAGGAAGCCCAAAAAAGAATTTGAAGAACAGCTAGCCAAAGACTAAAAAAGTAATAGCAATTTTTTTTTGAAGTACATCAGAAGTAGGAAGCCTGCTAACCAACCAACGGGGCCACTGGATAATCGAGACAGTAAAAGAGCATTCAGGGACAATAAGGTCATTGCAGAGAAACTAAATGAATCATTTTCATCGGTCTTCACAGCTGAGGATGTGAGGTACATTCCCAAACCTGAGTCATTCTTTTTAGGGGTAGTGGGGCGGTATGGTTCCCCACCACCCCGGAGAGGGACGAGCCCCTCTTGATGCTGGGGTGAGTGGAGCCAGAACACCGCCCCACAGAGGTCAAGGCGCGGGACGGAAAGCATAAAAGGCCAACCTCAGAGCCGCTGGAAAGGTCAGACACCGCCGATTTGGCTCCTGGCTGGGAGACCCGTGGACCACGGTGGAACAGAAGAGTGGCCAGCCCTGCCAGTAGCCTGCGCCGACCAGAGCCCGGAGGAGCTTCCCAGTCTGCCACTCACCAGCTACCTGGAGGACCGCACAGGGCTCAACCTCCCAGAGGATACTGCCCAGATCCAGGTACCTTCCAAGGGGGAGTGTGGAAGTAGCCCGGGGGCAGCCGACCGTAGTCTGGCTGCAGCATCGCCAGAGCCCATGTCAGTGTGTTGCAGACAGGACCCCCACTGACCTAGGGGCAGGGTCTTCCTGCTGCTGCTAGGGCCCCGGGCTGGGACGCAATGGAGTGGGTGCATCCCCCCTGCCACCCACCTCGTGGGTGTTAGTCTCACCCTTCCCCTGGCCATTCTGAACCAGAGGCTGGGCTGATGGCCTGAGTCCTGACTCTTTGTTGCCCTGCCCTGACCCAGGGCCTGGGCTTGCTACAACACCTCTACCCCGATAGAACATAAGAACATAAGAACATAAGAACAGCCGTACCGGGTCAGACCAAAGGTCCATCTAGCCCAGTATCTGTCCACCGACAGTGGCCAATGCCAGGTGCCCCAGAGGGAGTGAACCTAACAGGCAATGATCAAGTGATCTCTCTCCTGCCATCCATCTCCATCCTCTGACGAACAGAGGCTAGGGACACCATTCTTACCCATCCTGGCTAATAGCCATTTATGGACTTAGCCACCATGAATTTATCCAGTCCCCTTTTAAACATTGTTATAGTCCTAGCCTTCACAACCTCCTCAGGTAAGGAGTTCCACAAGTTGACTGTGCGCTGCGTGAAGAAGAACTTCCTTTTATTTGTTTTAAACCTGCTGCCTATTAATTTCATTTGGTGACCCCTAGTTCCCTGTCCTCGGGAGCCAAAAAATCTTACCGCGTTATAGGTGAAACCGCGTTATATCGAACTTGCTTTGATCCGCCGGAGTGCGCAGCCCCACCCCTCCCCCCCCCGGAGCGCTGCTTTACCGCGTTCTATCCGAATTCGGGTTATATCGGGTGGCGTTATATTGAGGTAGCCGTGTATATACTGCCACTCAGCTCTGCCTGACCAGAGGCCTGAGCTGATGGACTGACTGACTGTCACTTTTGCCCCACCCTGACCCAGGGCCAGGGGCCTACTGCTGCTCAGCTCCAGCCTGAGTCCTGAGGGATTACTACTCGCCCAACCTTCAGCCAGACGCAGGTAGCTACAATTGTTTGCCTCTACTGCTGCCATGGAGAGAGGCTCCCGTGGCCAGATTGATTCCCCGCCGACAGCTGTAAGGTGCAGTGAGGGGGTGTGGTCTCCCGCCGACCCAGATTGGGATGAGCCCCGGCCAAATGCCTCTGCATGAGGTGGCAAATCTGAGAAACTATCTCAGACTGAAGCATCATTAGAGGAGGTTTGGGAATAAATTCATAAACTAAACGGTAATCAGTCACCAGGACCAGATGGGATTCACCCAAGAGTTCTGAAGGAACTCAAATGTGAAATTGCAGAACTACTAACAGTCATCGTTACCTATCATTTTAATCAGCTTCTGTACCAGATGATTGAAGGATAACTAGTGTGATGACATTTTTCAAAAAAGGACTCTAGAGGTGATCCCAGCAATTACAGGCCGGTAAGCCTGATTTCAGTACCAGGCAAACTGGTTGAAGAGCTGAAGAAATGTCAGCGATCTCACCATCTACCATCCAGTGTCTGACCTCCCCTGCCAAAGCCAGCTAATGGAGAAATACAGCCCCAGCACCATGACTTGGCCTGAGCCATGACTGAGAGAAATCCAGGATGCTGCAGCTTTCAGGCAGCACTGGAGACATGTTCTCAATTAAACAAGCTTCTCAATTAAAGCTGTTTTCGGACAGGGCTACACTAGAAACTTTTGCTGGGATAGCAATGTTGGCCAGGGGGGTGATTTTTTGCAACAATTCTAGCCAGGCAAAAGGCCTAGTGTACACGCAGTTATACCAGCATAAAAGTGTTTTTGCTGGTATCGCTTATTTCACTTGCTGTCGGTATAACCCGCGTCTACACGAGGAGGGTTTGCCAGTACAGCTAAACTGCCTCTGATGGAGTCTTAAAACTTGGGTGAGGCGTGGGACCTAAACTCTTGTTTTGTAACTGACCAGATGCTGAGTTGGCAGCGGGGTCATTTACCCTCCAACAGGGCCTGCATGCTCCCCACATTCCCCCAATCCCAGGGCAGGGGAGGCAGGTCTGACCCCTGCACCCTAGAGCCGGTCCCAGCTCAGAGACCCCTGGAGGCCCCATGGGAGATTCTCCAGTCCCAGCTCAAGTCCTGCCTCGCCAAACTCACTGGAAACTTCCTGAGCCCACCCTCTGGTATGGCCAGACAGCCACAGACTGTGAAGTCCTCAAGGTCACGCAGGAGCCTTCCAGCCCACACCCGCAGGCAGAGATGGCCAGATCCAGTGGGAGTCGGTGGCATTGTGATCAGGTCTATGGGGTCGCAATGCCACGCAAATTTGCAGCAACTATCAAAGGTTGTGGTTTCTGCAACCAATCGTCAGCCAGCGATTTTCTTGCAGCCAGATCTATGAATGACTCCAGGAACGTACAGCATTTGAACGGGTTCCTACAGTTCATGAGCCTCGGCAAACCCTGCATGGCTTTTAATTTGTTTTATTATAATGATCTTTCCCCATTGTCTCCGCTTGTCCCTGGTGCATCGGCCTGCCCAGCCCCCTGGGGCGCCGTACGCCTAGGCATGGGGAATAGCAGGGGATTATTTCCTCAGTCTCACACTCTCTGCTAAGCTTCAGCTGCTCAGGTGAGGCAGAAACCCTGCTGGGATCCCACAGCGATGGCTATAAACCTCCCTGCCCAGCGCTCCTCCGGCACTTCACAGAGCCTCTCCGGACGCCTCCCGCTGCCCGGGGCAGCCCCTCTCTGCTGAGCAGGAGCTGGGTGAGTGCAGGGCTTAGGAGCCCAGAAATGTCCCTCGTTAGCAGCACCTGCCCCACATCACAGCCCAGAGGAAGCACAGAGCTGAGACGTGTGAGGGGGGATCCCGCAGGTTGTCCCAGGTCAGGAAAGCTCAGATAGGGGCAGGATGAGGGTCTGGGGAGAGAGCGCTGAGAGCCACATGTCCTGACGATTGGTCTGCAGGAAAGGCGCTTAGCCTGGGGGATCCTCATAGTTTAATTCCCCTATAATTGCACAGAAGGGGCTGGGTTATTCAGTGGGGCTTGGCTGGGAAACATGGAGCTGTTGCCCTGGATTTAAGGGGCGTATATAGCCCAGAATGTGACCAAGCTAATTGCAACCAGATTATGTGCACTCAGCCACGATGAATTAATAAAATAGAACACCACGTAGTTAGGGCTTAATTTGGAGACAGGCTTTCAGAAACAAGGTCATAAGTACCGGCAATTTTGCTAATTAGTATTAAAAAAAAAAAAAAAAATCTAAATAGCCTTAACTCTAGATGCCCCTAATAGTAAAAGTTTATTAAAAGTTAAAAAAGTAATAACAGAGCCACTGTAGTTTTCTCAGCTCTCCTCTTCGTGGCAGAGACCCCTGTATATTCTGGGCAGGGTTGGTGGTTTGACAGTATCTGACCATGCTGTTCCTTCTGATTGTCTGATTCTGCCCTCACAAAGCTTCCCCCACCAGGGTCCCACTGGATCCAACGCAACCGCTTGCACCTGGCTGAAGGTAGAATTTGGCTGGGAGGTTATTATCAGTGTATCATTCAATCCCTCTGCATTGGATTGAAATTGTGAGGACGATGTCTTTAGGCAGCTTCTGCCCTCAGACAAAGCGGCCCCTTGAAACCTGGGATTAGTTTAATGCATCAACAACGGCCGCTGTGCTTCACTTTCTATCTGCCGGGAATCTGCTCTCCTGCAAGGTGTGTGAATGGTCCATATCCCCGGTGTGTTTGTGACAGCAGGGGTCTCTGTGGGGATCGTCTGCTGTTACTTATTTGCAGTACTCAAAGGCCATAATTAGAAGCTCTCTGCCCAATTCTCCCTCTGCCCAACCTTCAAAGAACAAAAGAGGTCTCATCATAAATAGTTTCCAGCCAAGCTTTGAAATATACAGATCTAGATTCAGCTTGTACAAATTACCCCTCACTTGGGATAGAGCGAGCCCTCTCCCGAAGCCAGCCCAGGCAGTGACGGGGCTGTTTGTCTCTCTGAGTGTTGAGATACCTGTCAGTTAAATGAGAGATCCCAAAAGAAATGCCCGCTCCCAGGAGTGTCCTACAGGTTTGTAACACTCCTCTGACAGCAGATCGGTCTCATTCACTTCCAGGGGAGGGGGCAGTGATTTATTTATAGGCATGTCCATAGTGCGCATCGGAACCAAGCTCAGGCATTTGTGGATCCCGCTTCACCCCCCCCCCCCACATCCCTCGTGAGATAGGGGGTATTTTACTGACAGGGGAACTGAGGGTGCAAGAGGAATCTGAAGAGCACCTAGCGCTCCTGAGACCCAAGCTGGTGCCCTAGCCACAAGTACGCAGTCTGGATGTGGGCTTTGGGTAGCAGACATGCCATGGGATGTTTGGCTGGTTGTTTCCAATCTCAGGCATGGAAACGGGTCTATCAGTTTTCATTTTTCTAATTTCCTGCAGGCCAGAGTTGACGGCCATTTTTGCCCTGGGAGTGTCCCCTCCCCCAATCCCTGTGGGTGAGGAGCCCAATGGAATTGAAATGGGTTATTCCAAAATGTGCCAGGAGGCTGCGATTCCAGGACAAGCTCTCTGCCTCTCCCTCCAGTGACAGGCAGCCTCCAGGTTGGGGCGCCACTACTGCTGAATTGAGGCCTTGTCTACACGAGAAAGTTGAACCAGTTTTTAAACCGATTTATTGAAACTGGGGTAAACTCCCGTGTGGATGCTCCTATTTCACTTTCAAAAAGGCTAACTGCAGTTTAGCTTAGACTGATTCCCAAAATAACAGAGGCCAGACCCAGGTTTGCACCAGTTGAACGAAAGCAGTTTAAATACACACTTCATATTAAACCGGTGCAACTTTTTCATGAAGACACATTCTGAGGCGTCATCTACATACAGGCCAGGTCTACACTACAGGCCTATATCAGTCTATACATGTCACTCGGGTGTGAAAAATCCACATCCCTGAGTAACATAGTTATACTGATCTAAACATCCCCCCCTCCCACGTAGACAGCGCTATGCCTCCCGCTGACAGAGCTACCGTCTCTTGGGGAGGTGGATTAACTACAGAGACAGGAGAACTTCTCAGGTCGGTGTAGTAGCGTCTTCACTGAAGTGCTATAGTGGCTCTGCTGCACGCTGTAGCACTGTACATGAAGACAAGCCAACAGACTGAAAGCCATTTTAACTAAACTGGTTTAGTTAATCAGATGCAAACCCTTGTGTGGACACTTTTATTTTGGTTTAAATCTCTCCCTAATCTTCCTAAACTAAATTGCAATAAGCCACGGCTACCCTGCTGCATTTAACATGCTGGCTCTCTCAGAACTGGGAGCGACGTCTCCAGCTGCTGTGTAGACAAACCCGCAGACACTAGATGGAGGAGGGAATGTCGCTGGGGCAGAAGTTGGCAAGGTGTGCCCTGCGTTCCCGTCATGAAATCATTTGGTCCCAATCCTTTGGGCACTTTGTGTGCAAAGCTCCCGCCAATGTCCATAGGACTCCTGGGCTCAGAGAGCTCCCAGGTCAGACCCCTGGTATGAACCTCCTGCGTCCTTCCTCCAAAAGGCAGGGCCTTGAGAATGGCCCTATCTCTCCCAGGAATACGTGGGGCTCAGCCCTGAGTCCCCTGGCACTCCAGCAGGGCAGCTGTGCTCTAGCTGTGAATCATGCAAAGAGAGACTTTAGACACAACAGAATCAGTCCTCTTCTCATGTGAATTTATTGCTGGAATTGAGGCTGGCTTGACAGCCCTGGAGAAAGCTTCGGGGGAGCCAATCTACAATCCTTGACACCATTCCAATAGGCCTCACCTCTGACAGACCGAGGCTGCCTCTACGGACGGGGAGGGCAGCTGAGTGTTCCAGGCCCGCTCCATCCCATCCTCTCTGCTGAGATTCCCTCCAAGGGATTCATTACCCCCCATTGTCCCACAAGAATCAGGGCTGAGCCATCCAAATCCTTTACCCACATGTATGGTAATGCTCACATCACTTTCCCTCCCCTCCCCTGCTGCAGGTATTCAGGAGGCTTTGCACAATCAGTAAAAACAGTTCAAATCAAGTCTCTCTTTCAGCTGGCTGCAATGGGCCAGATCTCCAGCAGGTGTAAATGGGTACCACGCTAATGGCTCTACACCCATTTCCGACAGCTCAGGACCAGTGTTCCCTCAAATTTTCCTCACCCATGTGCGGAATGAATTTTGTTATGTGCACCAATATGGAGGTGATGTGTGACACATCACCTTCATATCAGTGCACATAAGAAAATTCATGGGGTGGGGGTCAGGACGAGGGGTTTGGAGTGTGGGAGGGGGCTCAGGGCTGGGGCAGAGGGTTGGGGTGCAGGGGGTGTGGGATCCGGCTGGGGATGCGGGCTTTGGGGTGGGGCTGGGGATGAGTGAGCTGGGGTGCAGGAGGGTGCTCTGGGAATTTGGTGGAGAGAGAGGACTTTCCCCAGTTAGTTGGGTTAGTTTCTGGGAGGGGCGCCCTGCGACAGGGCCGGTCCTTCTGGGTTCAGGTTGGGCGACCCTGGCAGCCAGGGCCATAGCTGGGTCCAGGACAGGCCATCAGGTTTTTCATGGACAGTTCGTAGTGCATCTAATGAGAGGAGTGTAGAGAAAAAGAACCACAGCTTTGAACTCCTACAGAGCTCTCAATTACCGCTAAAAGCCTCTGTAATGAGGGTGGAATGGCTGCAGTGCAGGAGCCAGGAATAGGCTATTTGTGACTCACTCTTCGTGTGGCATTAGCACAGGACAGGTGAAGAGCTAATGCTGAGAAAATGCCACCTTGCCATGTTCCCATTGGACGGTTAATGATTGTTTTCATGGTTAGTTACAGGGGCAGAAAGCAGCCGTGCCGTGGAACTGAACACACCCAACCAGCCCCACCATGGCAGCTTCCAACTGGACCATGACCCACCCCTCCACCTTCATCCTCCTCGGCATCCCAGGACTGGAGGCGGCGCACGTCTGGATCTCCATCCCCTTCTGCTCCGTCTACATTCTGTCCCTCCTGGGGAACGGCCTCCTCCTGGCTGTTATCAAGACTGAGCCGAGCCTCCATGAGCCCATGTACCTTTTCCTTTCCATGCTGGCGCTTGCCGACCTGGTCGTATCCACCACCACCCTGCCCAAAACCCTCTGCATATTCTGGTTCAGGGACCAGGCCATTCACATCAAAGCTTGCCTGGCCCAGATTTTTTTGATTCACTCAATTAGCAGCATGGAGTCTGGGTTCATGCTGGCCATGGCCTTTGATCGCTATGTTGCTATCTGTAACCCGCTGCGACACTCAGCTGTTCTGACCAATCAGGTTGTAGCCAAGATAGGGCTGGGTGTTGTGATGAGGGGGGCCATGTTACTGGGCCCTCACCCATTCCTGCTGCAGCAACTCCCATACTGCAGGACCCATGTGATTTCTCACACCTATTGTGAGTTCATGGCACTGTTGAAACTGGCCTGTGCGGACACAATAGCCATGAGTGCCTATAGTCTGGTCGTGGCATTTCTCACCGGGGGGTTAGATTTTATCCTCATTGTCCTGTCCTACATCCTGATCCTTCGGTCCATCTTCAACCTCCCATCCAAGGAGGCGCAACACAAGTCCCTCAGCACCTGTAGCTCCCACGTCTGCGTCATGTTGGTGTTTTACACCCCTGCGATCTTCTCCTTCCTCTCCCACCGCTTCGGCCACATGGCTCCCCACATTCACATCCTCATCGCCAACATGTACCTGCTCTTCCCTCCCATGATGAACCCCATCATCTACGGGGTGAGAACCCCGGGGATCCGGCAGAGGGTGCTCCACATCTTGGGTGTCAAACCAGCCTGAAGCCCATGGGATTGGTCAGCGGCTGGGGAGCAAGGTCCATGTGTAATTCTAGAGTTTTATGTATTATGTGTAAGTTAAAATGAAGAATAAAGAATAATAATGTAGCATGAATTAAATATATTGATGTATGATATGATTTGACCATATTCTGCCAGCCACTCTTTCGGAAAGCAGAAAGGAATGGCCTAGTGTGCCATTGGTAAACATGCACCAGCCAGAGTCTTGTGTCTGAAGCTGATTTCAAGACAGTAATAGACCTTTAGGGTCATCGCTTTGTTGTAGGTTTAAAATTAGCATTTTGAAATAAGTAAAGGAATGCAATGATTGTTTTCTCCTGCATTGCAATCCGCTATTCCTGGTCAAATGTTCTGTGGAAATCAATCTTGTTCTATGTGTGAAAGAGAAATGTGTGTGTTCAGTCACCAGATGTTCAGTCTCCCCCCGCTGTGGAAAAATTGGAAAGAGTCCAGCGGAGGGCAACAGAAATGATTAGGGGGCTGGAGCACATGAGTTATGAGGAGAGGCTGAGGGAACTGGGATTGTTTAGTCTGCAGAAGAGAAGAATGAGGGGGGATTTGATAGCTGCTTTCAACTACCTGAAAGGGGGTTCCAAAGAGGATGGATCTAGACTGTTCACAGTGGTACCAGATGACAGAACAAGGAGTAATGGTCTCAAGTTGCAGTGGGGGAGGTTTAGATTGGATATTAGGAAAAACTTTTTCACTAGGAGGGTGGTGAAGCACTGGAATGGGTTACCTAGGGAGGTGGTGGAATCTCCTTCCTTAGAGGTTTTTAAGGTCAGGCTTGACAAAGCCCTGGCTGTGATGATTTAGTTGGGATTAGGTCCTGCTTTGAGCAGGGGGTTGGACTAGAT
>QXTE01000476.1:335223-358251 GCA_003942145.1 Platysternon megacephalum
GGTCGGTCCTGGGGCCGGTTTTGTTCAATATCTTCATTAATGATCTGGAGGATGGCGTGGACTGCACTCTCAGCAAATTTGCAGATGACACTAAACTGGGAGGAGTGGTAGATACGCTGGAGGGTAGGGATAGGATACAGAGGGACCTAGACAAATTAGAGGATTGGGCCAAAAGAAACCTGATGAGGTTCAACAAGGACAAGTGCAGAGTCCTGCACTTAGGACGGAAGAATCCCATGCACTGTTACAGACTAGGGACCGAGTGGCTAGGCAGCAGTTCTGCAGAAAAGGACCTAGGGGTTACGGTGGACGAGAAGCTGGATATGAGTCAACAGTGTGCCCTTGTTGCCAAGAAGGCTAACGGCATTTTGGGCTGTATAAGTAGGGGCATTGCCAGCAGATCGAGGGACGTGATCGTTCCCCTCTATTCGACATTGGTGAGGCCTCACCTGGAGTACTGTGTCCAGTTTTGGGCCCCACACTACAAGAAGGATGTGGAAAAATTGGAAAGAGTCCAGCGGAGGGCAACAAAAATGATTAGGGGGCTGGAGCACATGAGTTATGAGGAGAGGCTGAGGGAACTGGGATTGTTTAGTCTGCAGAAGAGAAGAATGAGGGGGGATTTGATAGCTGCTTTCAACTACCTGAAAGGGGGTTCCAAAGAGGATGGATCTAGACTGTTCACAGTGGTACCAGATGACAGAACAAGGAGTAATGGTCTCAAGTTGCAGTGGAGGAGGTTTAGATTGGATATTAGGAAAAACTTTTTCACTAGGAGGGTGGTGAAGTACTGGAATGGGTTACCTAGGGAGGTGGTGGAATCTCCTTCCTTAGAGGTTTTTAAGGTCAGGTTTGACAAAGCCCTGGCTGGGATGATTTAGTTGGGATTAGGTCCTGCTTTGAGCAGGGGGTTGGACTAGATGACCTCCTGAGGTCCCTTCCAACACTGATATTCTATGATTCTATGATTCTAGGGAGGAACCAAGGACCGACGTAAAGGTGCCAGGAGATTGCAACATGCCCCTATTGAGATGTCAGAGGAGGGCAGATTAACGACTCTAAAGATGAGGCAGGCACCTATCAATTGGGACAAGATAGCTGTGATCAAAACCAGCATGGGATAACTCACTGAGAGACTGATGAAGGAACAAAATAAAGAATGAGAAGAACAATTTAAGAAAACAAGCACTCGTCAAACGGCGATTGATTACAGCGTGATGATGCAAAACTCATTGGTCCCAATGAAGGAATATCAGTATATAAACAGGGTTCTTTGCCATGAGATTTTTGGTTCGTCCTGCCAAGACTTCTCCGGAGCATCGTGTCGCGACTGACAGAACCCGGCTTCCCCCTACCCGCGATCAACCTAGCTGGCCACTAGGTTGCACTGGACTGGTAACTATAACATCGACTGGCAGGACAGTGTGTGTGTGTGTGTGTGTGTGTGTGTGTGTGTGTGTGTGATTTAATGCATATGCTAATTGTTGTATCTCCAATAAATGCGGCGTATTGCTTTTTCCCCTGAAAAAGATCCCGTATGCTTCTTATAAGCATAACACATGCAGATGACATCAGGCCCAGAACGGCTAGGGATCCAGATGGTTCAGTCTCCCCCCACTGTGAAAACCCACCTCAGATTGCTGAGCAGCAGGGCTAATAAACATGCTTGTGTGGGCCTGAAGCACAACATGGCTTTCACTTTCCACTGGTCTAGAACATCGTGATCGCTTGTCATTTCCACCCGGAAATCCCTTTCTTAATGATTCTTAACATTGTGTTTGCTTATTTGACTGTCACTGCACATTGAGTGGATGTTTTCAGAGACCTATCCACAACGACTGGCTTCAAGTCTGAGCTTGATAAATTTATGTAGGGGATGGTATGATGAAGGATAGGATTAAAATTCAAAATGATCTGGACAAACTGGAGAAATGATCTGAAATAAATAGGATGAAATTCAATAAGGAAAAATTCAAAGTACTCCACTAAGGAAGGAACAATAAGTTGCACACATACAAAATGGGAAATGACTGCCTAGGAAGGAGTACTGCAGAAAGGGATCTGGAGGTCATAGTGGATCACAAGCTAAATATGAGTCAACAGTGTAACGCTGTTGCAAAAAAAGCAAACATCTTTCTGGGATGTATTAGCAGGAGTATTGTAAGCAAGACACGATAAGTAATTCTTCCGCTCTACTCCGCACTGATTAGGCCTCAACTGGAGTATTGTGTCCAGTTCTGGGCGCCACATTTCAGGAAAGATGTGGACAAATTGGAGAAAGTCCAGAGAAGAGCAACAAAAATGATTAAAGGTCTAGAAAATATGACCATTGAGGGAAGATTGGAAAAATTGGGTTTGTTTAGTCAGGAGAAGAGAAGAATGAGAGGGGACATGATAACAGTTTTCAAGTACGTAAAAGGTTGTTACAAGGAGGAGGGAGAAAAAATGTTCTTTTTAACCTCTGAGGATAGGACAAGAAGCAATGGGAAAAAGTTTTTCCTAATATCCAACCTAAACCTCCCCCACTGCAACGTGAGACCATTACTCCTTGTTCTGTCAATTGCTACCACTGAGAACAGTCTAGATCCATCATCTTTGGAACCCCCTTTCAGGTAGTTGAAAGCAGCTATCAAATCCCCCCTCATTCTTCTCTTCGGCAGACTAAACAATCCCAGTTCCCTCAGTCTCTCCTCATAACTCATGTGCTCCAGCCCCCTAATCATTTTGTTGCCCTCCGCTGGACTCTTTCCAATTTTTCCACTTCCTTCTTTTAGTGTAGGGTCCAAAACTGGACACAGTACTCCAGATGAGGCCTCACCAATGCCAAATAGAGGGGAATGATCACATCCCTCAATCTGCTGGCAATGCCCCTACTTATACAGCCCAAAATGGCATTAGCCTTCTTGGCAACAAGGGCACACTGTTGACTCATATCCAGCTTCTTGTCTACTTTGACCCCTACGTCCTTTTCTGCAGAACTGCTGCCTAGCCACTCGGTCCCTAGTCTGTAGCAGTGCATGGGATTCTTCCATCCTAAGTGCAGGACTCTGCACTTGTCCTTGTTGAACCTCATCAGGTTTCTTTTGGCCCCATTCTCTAATTTGTCTACGTCCCTCTGTATCCTATCCCTACCCTCCAGCATATCTACCACTTCTCCCAGTTTAGTGTCATATGCAAACTTGCTGAGGGTGCAATCCATGCCATCCTCCAGATCATTCATGAAGTTATTGAACAGAACTGGCCCCAGGACCGACCCTTGGGGCACTCCGCTTGATACCGGCTGCCAACTAGACATGGAGCTGTTGATCACTACCCCTTCAGCCCAATGATCTAGCCAGCTTTCTATCCACCTTGAAATAGCTTGAAAGCCCCTGTTTTAGAAGTCCCTGAGGACCCTTTCATGGATCTCTTTGTTTCTGACACCATAAATGATGGGGTTCATCCTGGGTGGAACCAGCAGATATATGTTGGCTACAATAATATGAACATGAGGAGCCATGCTGTGATGGAATTGATGGGTGAGAATGCAGAAAAAGGCTGGAAGATTAAAAAATGGTCTGAATCCTTCCTGGAAGGATGCACTCAATTAGTGGGGATGGGAAACTGCACCTCCAGCACTAGACCCCTCCCTGGAGGATTCCCACAAGGTTCAGTTCTCCCTCGGGGGCTTTTCAACATCTCGATGCAGCTACTATGGGAACTGGTCACACAACATGGACTCAAACACCAGCAATATGCAGGTGACAACAAGCTCCTCCTATCTTTCCCGTATGACCACATCACTATCGCCAAGTTGGCCCAGTTCTTGGAAGGACCAGCTGGCTGAAGCTGAAGCCGAGCAAGACAGAGGTGATGCTGGTGGTCAGAGCAAAGCATTTTGAAGGGTTGGCAGCTACGGTGCAGCCTCCTTTGACTGAAGGTTCACACCCACAATTGGGCCATTCAGTGCATAGTCGAGGAGGGCTCTTGGATGCCTTGCTGATGCTGAGCTCTCTCATAGCAATGTCTGTGAGTCATGCTATCTACCATCTCCGTCCCATCCTGGTGGATGATGACCTGGCCTCAGTTCTATAGACCTCCTGTCTGGACTGTAGAAATGGAATATACCTGGGCATGATGCCTTCACTGCTTACAAAACCCCAACGGGTACTGAAGGCTGCAGAGAGACTCTTCAGCAACACAGATTACTGCGAGCACATCAGACCTGTTCTCCGCGCTCTACACTGGTTTCCCAGAGAACGTCAAGTCACATTCAAGGTCTTGGTCCTCATCTTCATTACATTCAATGGCCTGGAGACTCACAGACCCTAAAGTTCCAGCAACTGCATTTCTCTGGGACAATGGGACTCTCAACAGCAGGGGTAAAGCTCATCTGTGCAGGACGCACTTCTAACAGCCAGGGCAGGCCTGTGCATTTCAGCTGTCTCACACCCACCCAGCAGCCTATGGAACCCCCATTCTTAGTGCTGTTCCTCCCCCATCTCCCGGCTTGCCCCCTTTCTAGTTTGTTACACACAGTAGCTGTGTCTTGTCTTAATTTGTTTGCGAAGGGCCCAGCACAAGGAGCCCTGAACTAGAGCGGGGCCTCTGGAGGCTTCCACAATACAGATGATAATAATAATAAATTACAAACACAATAATCCAGCCAAATCAGGGCCTCCCCTCCCCTTTGCCTTTAGTTACAGATGAAGGTCAAAACATGCTGGCCAGCTACAGAGTGTGTGACCCCAGTGACTGTGATGCGTTGGCAGGTTTCTGAGTGGGGACGGAAGTGGAGTCCCAGAGTTCACACCTCACAGGAGCGGGGAGCTCACAACCTCCAGCTAGTTCTGAAAACCTCAGATTCACCTTGAGAGGATGGCAAAGGCTCAGGCTCCCTCGTCCAGACTTTCCTCTGCATCCCACTGAACGAACAGTCCCTGCCAGAGCGGGAGTCCATTTCCCCCTTGGTGTGACGGAGAGACCATCCTTACGACAGGGAAGTCAGGGCTCCTGGGTTCTGTCAGGCATCCTGACACTCAATCTCTGTGAGACATTGGCCACACCTCTCCCTGTGCCTCAGTTTACCTATCAGTATAATGAGGATGTGTTCATAGTGACTTTCCTTTGCTAGGAGCTTTGAACATCCCTCAATGAAAGGTGCCGCACAGTATGATGATAGTTACTGATGAGAATTACTGATCTCTTAGCAACAGCACCCTGTGCCTGCAGAAAGTGCTTGTGTCTCCCCTTAGGCATCTGTCTCCAGATCTGTCTGTCTACAACCTACCTATCCATCCTGGGCATTTACAGGTATCAGACCACATAGAGACCTAGCCCTTATCCGTAGTTCTCTTACTAATCAGCTATCATTTTAAAATATACACAAATACACAGGTCAGCCAATTCCTCTCTGACTCAGCACAGAGCCCCAGAGTTCTCATCTCCCTTTGCAAAGGTCCCTTAATTACTGTTTACTGTTAAAGCTGGACAACAAACACAGAAGTGCAGACATGGAAAGAGAGACATTGGCTAGAGTGTCTCCGGTCTCCAGCCTGTCTGCATCCAGATGCTGCTTCTCCCCTAGAGGCTGAGCGAACCCCACTGGGATTGCACAGAGCTATATTATAAACAGTGCACACCACTGTATCGGCTCTCTGCGTGGGATGTTGCTGCAGATGCTGGGGTGAGAGAGGTGTGGGACACGGCTACCTGAGGGGGATTCCCAGGGAAGACATTTCTGTCTCAGGATTCACAGGTACCCATCTCTTGCTGAGGAGCTCATCTGCTTGATAAACCCAGTGTGACATGGGTGTGATGGGATAGAGAATACGTCTGTGGTCCTTTCCACTTTGCACAGCCATTATACATCCCAGGGCCCTTGCCACAGGGGATGAGTTTGCTCCAGTATCACTGGCCAAAATGTCACTCTTTGCTGTGCCTCCCTGGCAGATGGCCTCCAGCTCTGAGTGGCTGCATTTCAGTTGCACAGTCGATCCTTTAGGATGAAAGGTTTTAGTAGATGTACAATACAGGGCCAAATTCTGAGGCCGTGGCCACACTGAGGCAAAACTCCCTTTGGAGTAAGAAGTGAGTAAAGAGCTCAGGAGCCAGCTGTGTGTTAATACACAGACATTGTCACCTCCTCCAATTGCATTTCAGGCTGTTAGTGGGGGGTGGGGAGGGCTGTTACCTGAGTTTTATCTGCTGGAAATCATGGAGGTGCTAGGGCTCCTCACTGGAACAATTCTTAGAATTTTACAACATGGCAACACATATTTTCTCCTAGCTTCATTCTATAATTTAGCTGAACTGTTATGCCTGAAACTTAAAAAAAAAAAAAAAAATCAGCCGGAAGCAGACACCCAGCGTGAGAAATTTCCATCCAAACAATTAAAGTCTGGAAAACTTATCAGCAACAGAAAATCAGGTCTTCTAATTGAAGGAGTCAGACAGCCTTAACTAATGGTGGTGCCACCAGCACCACGTACAATGGCCAGTCCGTTTGTGATTCACATTCACATAAGTTCTTTGCTCCAATAATGTCTGTGGCAAGGAGGGTCCACAGGACAAAATGGATTATATAAGCAATATCCTATCAGTGTTATATGTTCAGACTTCCAATGGAATTGAATGTTCCCTTTTTCATGTGTTGTGAGACACAGTCAATGTAAATGCCTGATCTCTTTTCTTTATCGATAGATGGATAGTGTTTAAGGCCCGAAGGAAGCATTAGATAATCCAGTCTTAATTTCTGTATAACACAGGCCATTAAATTTCACCCAGTTACCGTGTATTGGGCTCCATAACTTGTGTGTGACTAAGGCCTGGTCTACACTAGGATTTTACATCATGAAATCAGAGAGCCACAGGGTGAGAAGGTACCACAAGGGTCATCTAGTCTAACCCCCTGCCGAGATGCCGGGTTGGTTCTGTCTAAACTACCCCAGACACATGGTTATCCAGCCTCCTTTGGAAAACCTCTAGCGAAGCACCTTCCACGACCTCCAAGGCCTCTGTTCCATTGTCCTCCTTTTCTTACAGTTAGGAACTTTTTAATGAGATTGCATCTAAATCTGCTTTGCTGTAGTTTGAACCCATTGCCTCTTGTCCCACCCGCTGTGACAAGAGAGAACAACTTTTCTGACCCTTTGTTATTGCAGCCTTTCAAGTATCTGAAGACCGTTGTCATGTCCCCGCTCAATTCCCTCTTTTCCAAATTCAACATACCCAGTTCCTTCAGCCTTTACTCATATGGTTTGTATTCCATCCCTTATATCATCTGTGTCTCTCTCCGCTGGGCTCTTTCCAGTTTCTCTACATCCTTCTGATACATTGGTGACCCAAACTGGACACACTACCCCAACTAAGGCCATTTTCCCATTTGTTATATATTGCTTCCCCGCACTTCACGATTTCTCCATTCACTTTGCCATTGAACCAGGTTCTTAGCCAAAGCTGTCCACATCCTTGACTGTAGAATCATGGCTTTTTAGCTATCTAATAATCTCTTCACAAAGAACTCCAAGTTTCATTTCTATTTTTCTGTCTAATTTTTTCCTCCAATCAGATTTGATGATAATTTTCCTCAGCTTTGGGGAATTTGCCCTTTGGAAGCACTAAGTGTCTGTAGATATTAATGGTTGGGAACCGTTCTATGTCTGTCAATTTGAATGCAATCAATTCCATTCTGTTATTTTGTTCTCCTCTATCATATGCCCCCCTCTTTTTGTCTTCTCTAAACGAAAGAGATGCAGACTTTTCAGTCTGTCTGCATACGGCAGCCTCCCCCATTCTGATAGCCTGACTCAGAAATCCCTTTCTATCTGCTGTATCCTTTATAGAGACTGAGAGACCAATACTGAGCGCATATCCAGAGCAGGTTATTCTCTGTCCCATTCCTTAGGCATCCAAACATTGTCTTTCTTTTGGTTACTACTGCAAATGAACAGGTGTTTCCATGGAGCTGCTATCCGTGATGCCCAGGTCTTTTTCCTGAGGTGTGTTCTAGTTGGGATGTTTCCCCTTGGCACATATCTTGGCAAAGGTTTGGTTTTTTTCCACTCTCAGATTTTGAGCAACTGGGTGAATGGGGAACTTCCTACAGCATGGACTCTCTAGCCTGGCTTTCATTGCATGAAGGAACAATGATGGATAACCAGCATCCACACTTGTGTTTCCTACAGGTGCCTATTAAGTTTTCCCACACCATGACATGTAGGGATTATTTACGCATGAAGCACCATCAAATATGGAATTGGCATTGGTAGGGTCAGTTTTCAGAATACATTTATCTGAATAATGAAAATGTCATTTTTCAGTGTGTGGAGAGTGACCAATCTGCTTCACCCATGAGAACAGCCTCCAGTAGTGCATGTAGTGTCTCATATTAACACTGTCTCTCCCCATCCAGGCATTTGTACTGCGTCCATGGCCCTAGAATCTGAGCACATACAGGAAGTCAGGGGAACGTACGGTACATGCAGGAGACACCGTTCTTCCTCAGGGTTGGACACTTTCTCCCCTACTCCATGTCAGAGTCCAACACAACCGACTTCACCAACCCCTCCACCTTCATCCTGCTGGGCATTCCTGGCCTGGAGGCGGCCCATGTCTGGATCTCCATCCCCTTCTGCACCGTGTATGCCATAGCCATCTTCGGGAACTTCACCATCCTGTTCATTGTGAAGAAGGAGCCGAGCCTCCATGAGCCCATGTACTATTTCCTCTGCATGCTGGCCGTCACCGACCTGGTTCTGTCCACTTCCATCCTGCCCAAAATGCTGAGCATCTTCTGGTTCAATTCCAGGGAGATAGATTTTGGTGCCTGCCTCACCCAGATGTACTTTGTTCACTGCTTTTTAGTGATGGAGTCTGGGATCTTTGTGGCCATGGCTTTTGATCGCTACGTGGCCATCTGTGATCCCCTGAGATATTCCACCATCCTGACAAACCCCATGATGGTCAAGATCGGCCTCGCCGTGGTGCTGCGCGGTGGCATCTTTGTACTGCCTTATCTTCTCCTAGCGAGGCAATGGCCATATTGCAGAACCAATATCATCCCCCACTCATACTGCGAGCACATGGCCGTGGTGAAGCTGGCCTGCGCCGACATTCAGATCAGTAGTTACTATGGACTCTTTGTGCTATTGTCTGTGATCGGTCTGGATGTGATTTTTATTGCTGTGTCCTATATCCAGATCCTCAGGGCCGTCTTCAACCTCTCCACAAAGGACGCCCGGCTGAAGACTTTTGGGACCTGCAGCTCCCACCTCTGTGTCATTTTAGCCTTTTACATCCCAGCTCTCTTCTCCTCCCTCATGTACCGGTTTGGCCACATGGTGCCCCTACATTTCCATATTCTCATTGCCAATGTGTACCTCCGGCTGCCCCCCATGTTAAACCCTATCATCTACGGGGTGAGGACCAAACAGATCCGGGGCAGGCTGCTCCGGCTCTTTACTTATAAAGGGACCTAACATTTTTTCCTGATGCTCTGGCTCTCATACTGAGCTCCATGCAGAGCTGGCTGGTGACATGCTGCTGGGCCCTCTTCCCTCGATCACTTACTGGATAGTCAAAGAGACTTTAAACCCTTTCCTGGCCCTACTGTGCTGTGTCAGTTTGACAAATTGGGGAATTGGTCTCTGTGCAACTCAGTAACCATAGAGTTGCCACTTTTTTAATGGCTGGTAACTGGATCCCTGAGGTCCTGTCCCCTGCCTTGCTTCTTCCCTCAAGGTCCTGCCCCATCCCTGCCTATTCCCCTGGTGCTCTCCCCTGTTGCTCCCTCCTCTCCTCCCCCATCAGTCCATGTATCATCTCTACATCCTTCCCCTCCCAGCTGGGCTCTCTCTGCTCCGGGGGTAGGATGGGAGCTGCTGCAGCCTGCAGTGAGCGCAGCGAGGATGCAGTGCTGGGGCTGACAGGCCAACCATCAGCAGAGAGGGAAGCCAGGAAGTCGTATAAAAGCAGCTGAGGGATGGGAGCAGGATTGTGTGGCAGGTGGGTGAGATTGTGCATGGTACAGCTTGTGGGCCCTCATGCTCAGCTACAAACTCCTGAGGGAAGAGACCATTCTGAGGCTTATTTCTTTCGCCTTCAGTTCCCTTTTGTTCCTCCTGGCTGGGGGCCTGTAGCAGACAGGATCCCTGCAATGGGGATGGGCTGGGACCCCTTTGCCGTGAGCCAGGCCTCGGGGGGCAGGGACAGGGATCAGTTTTGAAGCTAAGAAGACAACGCTGGAGAGAGGCAGAAGGAACACCCCCTGCATTAGCTGCGAAGGCGGGATGCTGGGCAGAGGCTGCGATGCCTTCAGTCTCTCACAGGGAGGGGGATAAACATTACACCTGCCACTAGCCGGGTATTTACACACATACACGGCACCTTATCTGGAACTACAGGGCACCCATTGCCCAGGGGCTGAAGCTGAACAGTGAAGCTGAGTCCAACGTACACGCTGAATGACACTTTTCATCATTCCATCTTTAAGCCATTTAGCCAGGCTGCTGAGCAGCGTTATCCTCATGTCGTTGATCAGCTGAGCCACACAATGAGACAGTGGCAGAGCAGACAATAGGAACTAGGAGTCCTGACCCCCCCAGCACCATTGCTCTGGCCATGAACTGGCATTGCTCCTCTGGGTTGTGTTAGACACACTGAGGCTATTTGTGTGTCGTGATCAGTGGAGTTGCCGTCCATCTTAAACAGGAGGAATATATTAAAGAAACAGTTAAAAACTACAGCCACAAAAAGAGGTTTCTACACAGCTCAGTCTTCAGCCTTGTCCTGCTAGTTTACTAGCGACCACACACTGCCTGGAATTCTACACAGTGCATAGAGGCCAATGATGTTCTGCAAGGAACCCAATCAGTGCAGCGTGTGACCCCAAGACCCTGATTACATTCTTTCGGTTGCAGAACATGAGAGATAATAACTAATAATTGTCGTTTAATGCATGCAGAGGCTGTGCTCAAGGTCACCCAGTGAATCGATTGCAGAGCTGGGATCCTTCACTCCCAGCTCACTGGTCTCTACTGACGCTTTATCTCTAGTTAAATGACTTGGGCCAAATCCTCAGCTGGTGTAAGTGGTTTCAGCCCCACTGAAGTCAGGGGAGATCCCCTCACTGGAGACATCTTGATAGACTTATGTGTAGTGCTGGGGAGGAGCTGGTGGTTGTGGTACATCTACGTACCAATCACATATGGAAGGATATGAGAGATGTCCTGGAGGCCATATTAGGTTACTAGGTAATGGTTGAAGTCCAGAACCTCTATGAAATGCTTCCACTTCCATGCACAGGGCCAGTTAGACAAGCACAACTTCAAGGTCTCAATGCGTGGATGAGAAGATGGTGTAGGGAGGAGGGGTTTAGATTTGTTAGGAACTGGGAAACCATTTGGGAAAGGAAGAGCCTATACAGGAAGGATGGGCTCCACCTAAACCAACATGGAACAAGATTGCTGGTACTTACAATTAACAAGGTCATAAAGCGGTTTTTAGAC
Source organism: Platysternon megacephalum (assembly GCA_003942145.1). NCBI lineage: Eukaryota > Metazoa > Chordata > Testudines > Platysternidae > Platysternon > Platysternon megacephalum. The sequence continues at coordinate 346,710 of QXTE01000476.1, forward strand.
AAAGGCCTGGGGGAAAGCCGAGAGTTAGGAGGAGCATGTGGTTTGCACAGAGATGTCCCTTAGGGGAGGATCTATTCATGGAGATTCTCTATGTCTTAGTTAGGAGCAGAGGATGGAAGACAAAATACCGGTAGTCCCTTTCAATTACATCATGTAATGGCAGACAGTTAAAAAGTGAGAATTTTTTTAAGTGCTTATATACAAATGCTAGAAGTCTAAATAATAGAAGTCTAAATAATAAGATGGGTGAACTAGAGTGCCTCGTATTAAATGAAGGTATTGGTATAATAAGCATCACAGAAACTTGGCAGAATGAGGATAATCAGTGGGAAACACTAATACCAGGGTATAAAATCTCTCAGCAGGACAGAACAGGTCATGCTGGTAGGGGAGTGGCATTGTGTGTAACATTCTATACCTTGGCGGAGCGTGCTGTAATATAATCGTGATCTTACATATAAAGCATGCCTTGTAAGGTCTCAGGGGAAAGGTTATGATCTGATGAAAGTCATTTCTCTGTCCATATATGTGTATCATTAATGCATATGAAGTTATGAGAATTGTGTAGTATGGTTGTCACTAAAACATGCTGTAAACTGGGAGAATCTGCCAGATATTAGCTCCCCAGAGGCAACAGCAAGGAAAATAACCAACGCCCAGGCGAGGTGTGAAAGAACCCAGAAATGGCCATTGTCCAGCAAGGGAGCTACAATGCAATGACTCACCTGCATGAGGCCACACCAGGGGAATTGTTCAACCTTGATTGGAGAGACTAAGAAATGCTCACCTGACTCTGAAGGGGGGGGGGGGGGCAAAGCCAAGAGGGAGGAAAGGACATGATAAAAGGGAGAGACATTTGCCATGCTCTCTCTCTCTTCCACCTCCATCTACAGACACCACCACCAAGTGACTGAAGCGCTGATCAAAGGGGAGAGCCTGGCTGAAGAGCAGCCAGCCTGTGGTCAGAAGCATCTAAGTTTGTAAGGACAAAGTGTTAAGATCAGCTTAGAATGTGTTTTGCTTTTATTTCATTTGACTAAATCTGACTTGCTGTGCTTTGACTTATAATCACTTAAAATCTATCTTTATAGTTAATAAATCTGTTTCTTTATTCTACCTGAAGCAGTGTGTTTGGTTTGGAGCATGTCAGAGACTCCCCTTAGGATAACAAGCCTGGCACATATCAATTTCTTTGTTAAATTGATGAACTCATATAAGCTTTCAGCATCCAGAGGGCATAACTGGACACTGCAAGATGGAGGTTCCTAGGGTTGTGTCTGGGACCGGAGATATTGGCTAGTGTCATTCGGTCACACAATCCGAGCAGCAGCTTACATGCCAGAGGCTGTGCGTGAACAGCCCGGGAATGGGGTTCTCTCAGCAGAGCAGGGTAAGGCTGGCTCCCAGAGTCAAGGACTGGAGTGACCTAGCAGATCACTGGTCTGGATAACACCAGAGGGGAATATCACAGTATGTGAAAAAAGCATAGAATCAAATAAAGTAAAAATCTTAAATGAACAAAACTGTCCCATTCTTACCTCACCAGACCCTGGAATACCAAGACCCCAAAGATTACTGAAGCATGAGATCCCTACTGAAGGAACACTCAGGGGAAAGGAAAACCAGTAACTACATGTTAAGGTTCAGGGAGGAGTTGAAAGATACAATGGGTATTGCACAAACCAAACTGTCCAAGCAGAAGGTGTGATATAATAAAAATACCTGGAATCGCCTACCTGTGACAAAAGATTTGGTATTATTGTTAAATTTCATGATACAAAGATTGTTGCTAATGGTAAATCTTATGAGAAAGAATTTGATACTGATGATAAATCTTATGAAAAGGTGTAACACCCATGATTTTTGGGAAAAGCTTTTGGACATGCTAGGAGTAGTAAACAAGAAGCCCTATGGGGATACTTCTTCTCGGCTAACCCCTGTAAACAGGCTCAAAGCTGGTCACAGCAGGGAAACCATAATAAACCTGCTCTGCTGTGTGTAAGGGGAGACTGAGGCACATGGAACTGAGTCTGACAATGGACCTGCATTCATTGGGGAAGTGTACTGAAACATCAGTATGTGGGCTGATATCCCCTTACCACTGCACATCCCATACCACCCTCAAGCTGGAGGTTGAGTGGAAAGAATGAACAAGTCTCTTAAAATTGAATTATCCAAAGTGTGCAATGAGCTGGGAACAAATCGGGACATAGGTGCTCCCATGAGTTCTGATGAGGATCCAGAGCCATCCAAACCGCATGACAAGATTTAGTCCTTATCAGTTGCTCTTTGGGAGACCCATGCCTGGCTGGGAAACGTTGCTGTACCCCCCAGACTCGGAGACTATAACAGCAGTGGCAACACCAGTACTGATGAACAGTCTTAAACACTGGGGGGTACAGTCCAAGGAGCAGTTGCAGCACAATAAGCTCCAGAACAGCAAAAAATAAATCAAGCATTTGATGAAAACAGTGATATTAAGCAGTGGCAAATTGGAAGCCAAGTAATGGTTAAACATGAACCAGCACCTAAGAAAAAATTTGCAAAGGAGGAATGGTAAAGTCCATGGCCAATTGTAGACAAGCTGGGACCCTCATTATATCTGGTTGAGATAAAAGATCGGCCTCAGTGGAAACATGCCATTCAGATAAAGAGCTATGAGGGTTAAACTGTAAATCACATGTTCTGTGCTTTTTTGCAGATTAAATGTAAAGATTAACTGGTTAAGGTAAGGACAATGGAATTATTTCAAATGAATGATAGAGGTTTACTAAACTGAAATCTCCAAGCCATATCCACACCTCGGATATTGATCCATATTTCCTGGAGTCAAATAAAAGGATTTGATGTGTATAGACCTTATCCTATGACACAACTGAGTGCAAAGGGACAAATTGAGTGGGGCATAGGTGATGTAATCACCATCTGGTGGAACGACAGACACACCTCAATATGGAAACTGCACCAAGAGGAAAAGCAGCCTATTTGACCATTGGGTCCAGGAATCAGATGGATGAATACAATCCCAACTGTTCCCCTATGCACAAGATTTCTGTTTATAGACCTCCTGAATGATTAGGAGATCCTGGCTATACTGGACTGGGATTATCGTCCAGAATGTGGTGTGGCAAAGAAACCCAAGAAATAAGATCGGGTTAATAGGTATATTATACCTGTCACTATTGCTGCTTCGGGAAAAAAAAGCAATTGTTGATTTATTTTCCCATAGGTTATCATGCCAACCGGGATATGGAGACTGTTAGGTGTAGTGGTGATGTTCCAAAAGGCAAAAGGATTGTCGGATACCAAAAAGATAAACCAAACACATTTCGTAACTAGAAATGTGCGGACGGAGATTCCAAACAACTCTACCGCACTGGCTGTGGCGAGTCAAATCCATCATACCAGAACTGTTTTGAACTTGGTCTGTGAATCAGAAGGAAAACAACATGCAGAACACATCCTTAAAGAACCTCCTATAGCCATACTGTTGGCCTGGGCATGGAGTTTTAGAGACACAACCCAGAGACAGCGTATTCTCACAAGACACTTTAGTAAAGTTAAATGAAAAATTGAAAAGGAACTGACTTGAACCAAGAAGACACAGGGACTGTATGCTTGTTGTTGGAAGGTGGATGAGGAGGTTAACTGTGAACAACTCATTAAACCTACCATATCTCCTAACACCAGTTCTAGTAATACACCTGAGAGATGGGCATCCACGGACCACAAAACATCCCAACTAGAACACACCACGGGGAAAACACCTGGGTGTCATTGATAGCAGCTCAACAGAAACACCTGCTCATTCGCAGCAGCGGCCAAAACAAAGACAATGTTCGGATGCCTAAGGAATGGGACGGAGAATAACCTGCTCAGGACATGCGCTCAGTTTTGGCCACCCAGTCCCTATAAAGGATCTAGCACAGGGGTAGGCAACCTATGGCACACGTGCCGAAGGTGGCACATGAGCTGATTTTCAGTGGCACTCACACTGCCCGGGTCCTGGCCACTGGTCCGGGGGGCTCTGCATTTTAATTTAATTTTAAATGAAGCTTCTTAAACATTTTAAAAACCTTATTTACTTTACATACAGCAATAGTTTAGTTATATATTATAGATTTATAGAAAGAGACCTTTTAAAAACGTTAAAATGGATTACTGGCACACGAAACCTTAAATTAGAGTGAATAAATGAAGACTCGGCACACCACTTCTGAAAGGTTGCTGACCCCTGATCTAGCAGACAGAAAGGGGGTTTCTGAGACAGGCTATGGGAATGGGTGAGACTTCCCTATGTGGACATACTGAAAATTCGGGGACTATTTAGTTTAGAGAAGGGACAAACAAGGGAGCATTTGGTAGAGGAGAGGAAAATAAAGAATGGAACTGATTACATTCAAATGGACAAAGAGATCACAGTTCCCAACCAGTAATACTCATAGACATTTAGTTCTTCAAAAGGGCTAATTCCCCAAAGCTGGGGCAAATTATGAGCAAAATGGATTGGGAGTATAATTTAGACAGAAAAATGGGAATGAAAATTGGGAGTTCTATAGAGGAGTTAATTAGATAACTAAAAAGCCACTATTCCACACTGAAAAAGGTGGATAACTTTGACTACACACCCGGTTCAGTGGAAAAAGGAAGGCAGCAACTGGGGGTGGGTGGGGGAGGGGGGGGAGCAAGAAAGCAATATATAACAACTGGGAAAATGAAAAATAAATAGCAAGCAACACAAATGGGATGTTATGAAAATCGATAAGGGATGTTAAAGAAAAATCAATGCTTCGCAGAGCTACATATCACAAAATGGAGTTTATTAAGTATAGAATCATAGAATCATAGAATATCAGGGTTGGAAGGGACCTCAGGAGCTCATCTAGTCCAACCCCCTGCTCAAAGCAGGACCAATTCCCAACTAAATCATCACAGCCAGGGCTTTGTCAAGCCTGACCTTAAAAACCTCTAAGGAAGGAGATTCCACCACCTCCCTAGGGAACCCATTCCAGTGCTTCACCACCCTCCTAGTGAAAAAGTTTTTCCTAATATCCAATCTAAACCTCCCCCACTGCAACTTGAGACCATTACTCCTTGTTCTGTCATCTGGTACCACTGTGAACAGTCTAGATCCATCCTCTTTGGAACCCCCTTTCAGGTAGTTGAAAGCAGCTATCAAATCCCCCCTCATTCTTCTCTTCTGCAGACTAAACAATCCCAGTTCCCTCAGCCTCTCCTCATAACTCATGTGCTCCAGCCCCCTAATCATTTTTGTTGCCCTCCGCTGGACTCTTTCCAATTTTTCCACATCCTTCTTGTAGTGTGGGGCCCAAAACTGGACACAGTACTCCAGGTGAGGCCTCACCAATGTCGAATAGAGGGGAACGATCACGTCCCTCGATCTGCTGGCAATGCCCCTACTTATACAGCCCAAAATGCCGTTAGCCTTCTTGGCAACAAGGGCACACTGTTGACTCATATCCAGCTTCTCGTCCACCGTAACCCCTAGGTCCTTTTCTGCAGAACTGCTGCCTAGCCACTCGGTCCCTAGTCTGTAACAGTGCATGGGATTCTTCCGTCCTAAGTGCAGGACTCTGCACTTGTCCTTGTTGAACCTCATCAGGTTTCTTTTGGCCCAATCCTCTAATTTGTCTAGGTCCCTCTGTATCCTATCCCTACCCTCCAGCGTATCTACCACTCCTCCCAGTTTAGTGTCATCTGCAAATTTGCTGAGAGTGCAGTCCACGCCATCCTCCAGATCATTAATGAAGATATTGAACAAAACCGGCCCCAGGACCGACCCTTGGGGCACTCTGCTTGAAACCGGCTGCCAGCTAAACATGGAGCCGTTGATCACTACCCGTTGAGCCCGACGATCTAGCCAGCTTTCTGTCCACCTTATAGTCCATTCATCCAGCCCATACTTCTTTAACTTGCCGGCAAGAATACTGTGGGAGACCGTATCAAAAGCTTTGCTAAAGTCAAGGAATAACACATCCACTGCTTTCCCCTCATCCACAGACCCAGTTATCTCCTCATAGAAGGCAATTAGGTTAGTCAGGCATGACTTGCCCTTGGTGAATCCATGCTGACTGTTCCTGATCACTTTCCTCTCCTCTAAGTGCTTCAGAATTGATTCCTTGAGGACCTGCTCCATGATTTTTCCAGGGACTGAGGTGAGGCTGACTGGCCTGTAGTTCCCCGGATCCTCCTTCTTCCCTTTTTTAAAGATGGGCACTACATTAGCCTTTTTCCAGTCATCCGGGACCTCCCCCGATCGCCATGAGTTTTCAAAGATAATGGCCAATGGCTCTGCAATCACATCCGCCAACTCCTTTAGCACCCTCGGATGCAGCGCATCCGGCCCCATGGACTTGTGCTCGTCCAGTTTTTCTAAATAGTCCCGAACCACTTCTTTCTCCACAGAGGGCTGGTCACCTTCTCCCCATACTGTGCTGCCCAGTGCAGCAGTCTGGGAGCTGACCTTGTTCGTGAAGACAGAGGCAAAAAAAGCATTGAGTACATTAGCTTTTTCCACATCCTCGGTCACTAGGTTGCCTCCCTCATTCAGTAAGGGGCCCACACTTTCCTTGACTTTCTTCTTGTTGCTAACATACCTGAAGAAACCCTTCTTGTTACTCTTAACATCTCTTGCTAGCTGCAACTCCAAGTGTGATTTGGCCTTCCTGATTTCACTCCTGCATGCCTGAGCAATATTTTTATACTCCTCCCTGGTCATTTGTCCAATCTTCCACTTCTTGTAAGCTTCTTTTTTGCGTTTAAGATCAGCAAGGATTTCACTGTTTAGCCAAGCTGGTCGCCTGCCATATTTACTATTCTTTCTACACATCGGGATGGTTTTTTCCTGCAACCTCAATAAGGATTCTTTAAAATACAGCCAGCTCTCCTGGACTCCTTTCCCCCTCATGTTATTCTCCCAGGGGATCCTGCCCATCAGTTCCCTGAGGGAGTCAAAGTCTGCTTTTCTGAAGTCCAGGGTCCGTATTCTGCTGCTTTCCTTTCTTCCTTGTGTCAGGATCCTGAACTCGACCATCTCATGGTCACTGCCTCCCAGGTTCCCATCCACTTTTGCTTCCCCTACTAATTCTTCCCGGTTTGTGAGCAGCAGGTCTAGAAGAGCTCTGCCCCTAGTTGGTTCCTCCAGCACTTGCACCAGGAAATTGTCCCCTACACTTTCCAAAAACTTCCTGGATTGTCTGTGCACCGCTGTATTGCTCTCCCAGCAGATATCAGGGTGATTGAAGTCTCCCATGAGAACCAGGGCCTGCGATCTAGTAACTTCTGCTAGTTGCTGGAAGAAAGCCTCGTCCACCTCATCCCCCTGGTCTGGTGGTCTATAGCAGACTCCCACCACGACATCACCCTTGTTGTTCACACTTCTAAACTTAATCCAGAGACTCTCAGGTTTTTCTGCAGTTTCATACCGGAGCTCTGAGCAGTCATACTCCTCTCTTACATACAATGCAAGTCCCCCACCTTTTCTGCCCTGCCTGTCCTTCCTGAACAGTTTATATCCATCCATGACAATACTCCAGTCATGTGAGTTATCCCACCAAGTCTCTGTTATTCCAATGACATCATAGTTCCTTGACTGTGCCAGGACTTCCAGTTCTCCCTGCTTGTTTCCCAGGCTTCTTGCATTTGTGTATAGGCACTTAAGGTAACTCACTGATTGTCCCGCTTTCTCAGTCTGAGACAGGAGTCCTCCCCTTCTTGCACTCTCCTGCTCGTGCTTCCTCCCGGTATCCCATTTCCCCACTTACCTCAGGGCTTTGGTCTCCTTCCCCCGGTGAACCTAGTTTAAAGCCCTCCTCACTAGGTTAGCCAGCCTGCTTGCGAAGATGTTCTTCCCTCTCTTCGTTAGGTGGAGCCTGTCTCTGCCTAGCACTCCTCCTTCTTGGAACACCATCCCATGGTTGAAGAATCCAAAGCCTTCTCTCCGACACCACCTGCGTAGCCATTCGTTGACTTCCACAATTCGCCGGTCTCTACCCAGGCCTTTTTCCTGCACAGAGAGGATGGACGAGAACACCACTTGCACCTCAAACTCCTTTATCCTTCTTCCCAGAGCCACGTAGTCTGCACTGATCCGCTCAAGGTCATTCTTGGCAGTATCATTGGTGCCCACGTGGAGAAGCAGGAAGGGGTAGCAATCTGAGGGCTTGATGAGTCTTGGCAGTCTCTCCGTCACATCATGAATCCTTGCTCCTGGCAAGCAGCAGACCTCTCGGTTTTCTCGGTTGGGGCAGCAGATAGATGACTCAGTCCCCCTGAGGAGGGAGTCCCCGACCACCACGACCCTCCTCATTCTCTTGGGAGCGGTGGTCGTGGAACCCCCGTCCCTAGGACAGTGTATCTCATGCCTTCCAATCGGTGGAGTCTCCTTCTGCTCCCTTCCCTCAGATGTATCATCTACTTCACTCTCCGCATGAGTACCTGTGGAGAGAACATGAAAACGGTTGATCACCTGTATCTCCATTGCTGGTACATGGACGCTCCTCTTCCTTCTTCTGGAGGTCACATGCTGCCAATTTTCTTCACTGGCCCTCAGTCCCCTCTGCGCAACCTGCTCCGATTCTTCAGAACGTTGTGCCCGTAGAAGCATATCCTGACGTCTGTCCAGGAAATCTTCATTTTCTCGTATGCAAACAGGGTCGGTACTTGTTTCTCCNAGGGAAACTGATAAAACCAGCAAGGGACCCTCGGTCCCTTCCCACTCCCCTTCCAAACTCCCTTGCGAAACTCCCTGTTAGCAGCTCCTGTTTGCAAAAGCTCCCTGGTCCCTTGTGCGCTGCTTTATAAAGCCCTGGCCTGGGTGAATGCCCCGCCCACTGATTAAGGCTCAGCCAATTACCAGAGGCTTCTAGCTTTCAGACCTTCCTTTGAAGCTCACAGCTTCCAACTGCCAGCCATAGCACACAGTCCTTCAAACAACCAAACAAACAGACTGACAAACACAAGCTCAGCACACAGCAAGTAACCCCCAAACACAAACAAACACACACTACAGACAGACAGTCACTTACCCCAAGGGTCCTGTATTTGCTCCTCCTTCACCTGGAGAACTCCCTTGCGAAGCTCCCTGTTAGCAGCTCCTGTTCGCAAAAGTATATTAAGAACAAAAGAAATCATAGAAAAGCTTTACGCCAATTATGAGAGGGAGAAAGGAAACTTGTTAATGTTGCTGAAAACGTAGATGGGTTCAAGAAATAGTTTTGTTCTGCACTGGGAAGAAGCAGCATGATGTACTCATATCACATGAGGTGATGAAATATTTTCCAGTCCGTTAGCACTCAAGGAGGATATTAAACAGCTTCTACAGTAGAACCTTAGAGTTCTGAATACCAGAATTATGAACTGACTGATCAAGCACATGTCTAATTCAGAATCAGAAGTACGCAATCATGCAGCTGCAGAGCAAGAAAATAAATAAATCTGTGTTAAACATAAAGTATTAAAAAATAAAGGGAAGAAAAAAGATTTCACAAGGTTAGGAAACAACGGAAAAGCTGGTATGGGATTAGTTTAAAATAAAAGTCTAGGATTATAATTAATGCCAGTCAACAACAGGGTTTATGGAAAACCGGTCTTTGTCAAATAAATCCGATATCATCCTTTAATGAGAGTACACATTTGGTTGATGAAGGAAACCACACAGAAGTAATAAACTTTGATTTCTCTGAGGCATTTGATTTAGTATTGGAAAATATACCAGTTAAAAATGAACACTATACAATATCAGTAGAGCACATGTAAAATGGATTAAAAACCAGCTAACTGACACATCTCAGAAAGCTGTTGTCAATGGGCCATTGTCAGTGAATGGGTCTGTTTGTAGTGGGGTTCTGCAGGGATCAGTTCTAGACCCGAGGCTATTCAATGTTTTCATCAATGATCTGGAAGCAAATAGAAAATCATTACAGAAACAAATTGGGGATGACCCAAATATTGGCGGAGTGGTCTTTTCAGGGTCCCTGCATTTCGTAATAAAGTGCCCTTGTCTGTGGGTCGGGCCTGCATTCCTGGTTCCTAGAGAATAACTTTGGATTGCACTGTATTAAAACATATTATTTGCATGGGCCCGGCTCACCAAACACTTTTCCCTCTGCACATGGCATTGGTGAAACTGACTGTGTTCAGTCCTGGGGTCCACATTTCAAAGGAGATGTTGAAAAATTGGGGAGGCTGCAGAAAAGAGCTACACAAATTATTGGAGGCTGCAGAAAATGCCGGACAGTGAGAGTCTTAACTTAGGAAAAAGACGATGAAGCAGAGAATTTCATGGGGTAAAAACCATGGGTAATAATGGGCTCCGTAATCTATCAGAGAAAGGCAGAGCAAGACCCAATGGCTGGAAGCTGAAGCCAGACAAATTCTTGTTGGAAATAAAGACCAAATCTTTAGAACTGAGGGAGCTAAACCATTGGGACACACTTCAAAGGACATTGGTGGATTCTCCAACTCCCCATAGCTGCAGATCCAGACTGTATGCTTTTCTGGAAGATCTGCTTGAGGGCTTGACTAGACTTAAAAGGACACAGTGGTGCTGCTATAACACATCAGTGTAGAAACTACTTACACTGATGGCAGGGGTTCTCCTATCAGCGTGGGTAATCCACCTCCCAGAGAGGTGGTAGCGGGAGGCGTTGGAAGAATTCTTCCCTTGACTTCATGCTGTCTATATAGGGGTTAGTTTTATATAGCTACATTTCTCAGGAGTGTGGATCTTTTTGCTATGGAAAAAATAGAAAATGCAGTTTAGGGTTGTATTAACAGAGTCATAGCCTGCAAGTCATGGGAGGTGATAGTACTGCTCTACTTGGCACTGGTTAGGCCTCATCTAGAGTATTGTGTCCAGTTTGGGTCACCCATGTACAGGAAGGATGTAGAGAAACTGGAAATGATCCAAAGGCATGAGACAAAGATGATCCAAAGTATGGAATTCGTGCCATAGTAGCAAAGGTTGAAGGAACTGGGTATGTTTAGTTTGGAAAGGAGGAGAATGTGGGGGGACATGACAGCGGTCTTCGAATTCTGCCATAAAAAAGATGGAGAAAAGTTGTTCTGTCTTACTACAGCGGGCAGGACAACAGTGAATTGGGTTCAAACTGCAGCACAGCAGATTTAGATGAGATCTCAGGGAAAAGTTCCTAAATGTAAGTGTGACGTTGTGCAGTCTATATGATTTTGTAAAAACATGATAAGTGAATATAATGTAATTGGAATAGTTTTATAAAAACATAAGTGAGTTTAATGTAACTGAAATATGCTTCCTGCAAAAGGTATCATCACAAAGCTTATAATCTACTGAGAGTGATCATCCTATTTGTATAAATGTATCACTCTTGTATCTAAAACTAGAAATATAAAATATAACTCTGAGGGCCTATTGTAATTATGCAAAGGGTGGGCCATTGATGGTGGTTTGGAATCTTGATGACTCCCATTAACCAGAGCCATTGTCTGCAGATGGCTGTATTTACCTGTGAGTCTTCCTGTATATGTGTGTGCTGGCAAGTGA
>QXTE01000476.1:363809-444979 GCA_003942145.1 Platysternon megacephalum
GACTGGAAAAAAGCTAATGTAGTGCCCATCTTTAAGAAAGGGAAGAAGGAAGATCCAGGGAACTACAGGCCAGTTAGTCTCACCTCAGTCCCTGGAAAAATCATGGAACAGGTCCTCAAGGAATCAATCCTGAACCACTTAAAGGAGGGGAAAGTGATCAGGAACAGTCAGCATGGATTCACCAAGGGCAAGTCATGCCTGACTAACCTAATTGCCTTCTATGATAAGATAACCGGCTCTGTGGATGAGGGGAAAGCAGTGGATGTGCTATTTCTGGACTTTAGCAAAGCTTTTGATACAGTCTCCCACAGTATTCTTGCCAGCAAGTTAAAGAAGTATGGGCTGGATGAATGGACGGTAAGGTGGATAGAAAACTGGCTAGATGGTCGGGCTCAACGGGTAGTGATCAATGGTTCCTTGTCTAGTTGGCAGCCGGTATCAAGTGGAGTGCCCCAAGGGTCGGTGCTGGGGCCGGTTTTATTCAATATCTTCATTAACGATCTGGAAGATGGTGTGGACTGCACCCTTAGCAAGTTTGCAGATGACACTAAACTGGGAGGAGTGGTTGATACGCTGGAGGGTAGGGATAGGATACAGAGGGACCTAGACAAATTAGAGGATTGGGCCAAAAGAAATATGATGAGGTTCAACAAGGACAAGTGCAGAGTCCTGCATTTAGGACGAAAGAATCCCATGCACTGCTATAGACTAGGGACCGAATGGCTGGGCAGCAGTTCTGCAGAAAAGGACCTAGGGGTTACGGTGGACGAAAAGCTGAATATGAGTCAACAGTGTGCCCTTGTTGCCAAGAAGGCTAATGGCATTTTGGGTTGTATAAGTAGGGGCATTTCCAGCAGATCGAGGGATGTGATCATTCCCCTCTACTCAGCACTGGTGAGGCCTCATTTGGAGTACTGTGTCCAGTTTTGGGCCCCACACTACAAGAAGGATGTGGATAAATTGGAGAGAGTCCAGCGGAGGGCAACAAAAATGATTAGGGGGCTGGAGCACATGACTTACGAGGAGAGGCTGAGGGAACTGGGATTGTTTAGTCTGCAGAAGAGAAGAATGAGGGGCGATTTGATAGCTGCTTTCAACTACCTGAAAGGGGGTTCCAAAGAGGATGGATCTAGACTGTTCTCAGTGATAGAAGATGACAGAACAAGGAGTAATGGTCTCAAGTTGCAGAGGGGGAGGTTTAGGTTGGACATTAGGAAAAACTTTTTCACTAGTAGGGTGGTGAAGAACTGGAATGGGTTACCTAGGGAGGTAGTGGAATCTCCTTCCTTAGAGGTTTTTAAGGTCAGGCTTGACAAAGCCCTGGCTGGGCTGATTTAGTTGGGTTTGGTCCTGCTTTGAGCAGGGGGTTGGACTAGATGACCTCCTGAGGTCCCTTCCAACCCTGAGATTCTATGATTCTATGATTCTATGAACTAATGCTGAGAAAATGTCGCCTTGTCATTTTCCCTTCAGCAGGTTAATGATTGCTTTAATGGTTAGTGACAGGGGCAGGAAGCGGCCGTGAGGTGGAACTGAATGCACCCAACCAGCCCCACCATGGCAGCTTCCAACTGGACCATACCCCACCCCTCCACCTTCATCCTTCTTGGCATCCCGGGGCTGGAGGAGGTGCACGCCTGGATCTCCATCCCCTTCTGCTCCGTCTACATTCTGTCCCTCCTGGGGAACGGCCTCCGCCTGGCTGTTATCAAGACTGAGCCGAGCCTCCACGAGCCCATGTACCTTTTCCTTTCCATGCTGGCACTCGCCGACCTCGTCATCTCCACCACCACCCTCCCCAAACCCCTCTGCATATTCTAGTTGAAGTACCAGGCTATTTACATCAATGCTTGAATGGCCCATATTTTTTTGGCTCATTCAGTTACTACCATGGAGTCCGGGTTCATGCTGGCCATAGCCTTTGATCGCTACGTTGCTATCTGCAACCCGTTGTGATACTTGGCCCTCCTGACCAATCGGGCCATAGCGAAGATAGGGCTGGGTGTTGTGATGAGGGGGGGTTGTTATGGGTCCACACCCATTCCTGCTGAAGTGGTTCCCATACTGCAGGTGTTGAAATACAGGTACACAGTCAATATTCATAACTTCAGATACAAACACACAAATAGGATAATGATGGTAAGCAAACCGTAACTTTTCCATAGAAACCTTACATGGCATTCTTTCTAGAAGATTTGTTGTGATTATATAACAGTGGTAGCAACAATGATCTACACAGTCATATTTTAATCAGATAATCTCGCAAGTATAATACAAAACAAGTATAATATAAAACAAAGGAAATCCTAAGAGTGGTATAGTCCTTTTCCAGATGGAGATGGTAACACTGTTAATAATGATGCAGAAAGGGTAAACATGTTCAATAAACCATTCTGTGCTGTATTTGGAAAGAAGCAGGATGATGCACTCAGGTCACATGAACTTCTTTCTAGTCCACTTGTAACTATGGAGGATGGTAAACAGCACCTACTAGGGATTAATATTTCTAAATAATCAGCCCCAGATATCTCACACGTGAAGAGGCCTAAAAGAGTTGTCTGAGGAGATCTCTGACCTGCTGATGCTAATTTCTAATAAATATTGGAATATGGGGGATAGCCTAGAAAACTGATAGAGAGCTAATGTTATACCAGTATTCCAAAAGGGATGACTTGCTTGATATCAGTCCTGGGCATAAAAATGAAATGTGGATAGGGGATTTAGTCAATACAAAATTAAAGGGTAGAACTAGAATTCATGCCAATGAACTAGATTTGATGGAAAATAAGACATGTCAAACAGGCGTGATTTGTTTTTTTAGGTGATAACAAATGTGGTTGATAAAGGCAACTGGGGAGATGGAAAAGACTTAGACCATTGCAAGTTGTTTGACCAGGTACCACATGGCATTCAAATTAACAAACTAGTGCTAGAGAGTATCACTAGAGCACTCATTAGATGGAGTGAGAACTGGCTAACTGATAGATCTCAGAAAGGACATGTCCATGGGGAATCATCATCCAATGAGGGTTTTTCTTGTGGTCACAAATTTCCTTAAGCACCTAACTCCCACTGATTTGGGGCTCTAGGAGCCCAGCTGATTGGCTAGAGAGAGAAGCCTATTTCTATGTGGGATTGCCAGCTGTGAGCCCTCTCCTGGAGCGAGGTACCTAGGACAGGTCAGTGCTTTCTCCTGCCAGACCCGAGAAAGATGTGGGAGACCCAGATCCAAAATCTCTGCTCTACCTGATTTGGAGCAGGGACTTAAACACAGGTATCCCACGTCCCACGTGAGTGCCCTGGACTCCAGACAAACCGTTATTCTGGATGGGGCACTCAGTCTGGCTGGTTGGAGCTGTTCCACTTTGTATAAATAAACTTTCATTGGAGCAGGGATTTGAATCTGTGTCTCCCACATTCCAAGTGAGGGCGCAAAGCCACTGGGCTATGGGATATTCTGGAGGTGCACAAACCCGGATACACATGCAAACACACATACAGTCCCATGTGCACACACACACACACAACGACCGACATGCGCACACACACACACACACACACATATGGAGGCATGTGCACACACACACATTCCTGACCTGCAAGGCCCCATCCAGGAGGCATGGTCTGAGAATGCCTAACAGATCAGGCCTGCTGTGGAGATGGGCAGGGAACAACTCATTGGAGAATCCTACCAGATTTGAGGCCTAAGCGCAGACTCTGAGCAGCTGGTTAACTGTGGAGCAGTGTCAGAACTCCGGTTGCTTTGTGCAGGCTACTGGTGGAACCATAGGCCCCTAAAGGTTTAGGTAGCAGATGAGCCGGGGTTTGAGAAAGGCAGCGGTGCCTAAATTCAGTATTTACCTAAGTACCTTTGTGGATCTAGCCCTGGACGCCTTTCTGGAAGATGCTTTAGTCAAACGCAAGTTAAGGTTGTTCAAAGCCAAGAGGGTTGGCTGGCGACGCTTGGAGGAATCAGCCAAGTTCATGGACGTGCACCTCTCACTTTTAAAGAACTCGTTCCTCTTTTATTTGTAAAAGGAGCAGGCTCCCTTGAGGAAAACAAGTTTTTATTTGCTCTTCCCGTCCTCCTGTGGCTCTAGTATCCCAGCAGCTTGCCCCACTAGAACTTGAGAAATGTCCCTTCCTTAGGTGGCTAGCAGCTGTCGCACCATCATGGGACGAGAACATGGTGTGATGCTGTGTGACTGAATATCACCATTGTTTGTTATCACTGTTATACAATTGCAACAAATCTTGTACGAAGTGTTGGGCCCAGGTTGCTACTACGCCTTAATGGATCTTTAATGCCTCCCAGTGGAGCAGGTTACTGTCATATCAGTGAGAAAAGTCCACAGTAATTAACTTGCACACACTGCAGTTTATTTGAGAAGGAATTACACAAGCAGTAAAGGGTTACAGGAAGCACATAACTCCTATGTTAGACATTAAAGAACTATACATTAAGAGCTATACATTTGTCATAAATATAAAGGGAATGGTAACCACCTTTCTGTATACAGTGCTATAAAATCCCTCCTGGGCAGAGGCACAAAATCCTTTTACCTGTAAAGTGTTAAGAAGCTCAGGTAACCTAGCTGGCACCTGGCCAAAAGGACCAATACGGGGACAAGATACTTTCAAATCTGGGGAGGGGGAAAAGGCTGTGTTTTGTCTGTTCTTTGTCTGTCTGTTCTGTGTGCTTGCCGGAGACAGATCAAGAAGGCAAGCAATCCAACTCAATTAGAATTAGTAAGTAATAATAAGGGAATGCGTTGGCTTACTTTTATTTTGGCTTGTGATTTTCCTTGTCTAGAGGGAGGTTTATCCCTGGATTTGTAACTTTAAGGTTTTGCCTAGAGGGGAGATCCTCTATGTTCTTGAGTCTTTTGTTATTCTGTAAAGTACTTACCATCCCGATTTTACAGAGGTACAGGTCTGTCTCATCTTACGCTGGGGTTACGTTCCGCGGTCAGCGCCTAAAGCAAAAACCGCGTATAGTCAAAATTACATTGAGTGTAATGGCGGGAAGAATCTCCCGCACTACAGAAACAGTATTTAAATTGTTATTTTTCTCTTTTTTTTTGTTTTTTTTTCTTGTTTTTGCCGACCGCGTAAAGCTGAAATTGCACATGTTAAATGCACCTAAGATGCGACAGACCTGTAATTCTTTTACCTTTTCTTTAATTAAAATTCTTCTTTTAATAACCTGATTGATTTTTTCATCATTTTAAGATCCAAGGGTTTGGCTCTGTGTTCACCTGTACCAATTTGTGAGGATATTATTCTCAAGCCTCCCCAGGAAAAGGGGTGTAGGGGCTTGGGGGATTATTCTCAAGCCTGCCCAGGAAAAGGGGTGTAGGAGCTTGGGGGGATTTTGGGGAAGGTAGGGCTCCAAGTGGCCTCCCTAAATGTTTGTTTAAATCACTTGGTGGTGGCAGCATTACTTAATCCAAAGAATAGGGGAGTTTTTAACCTAAGCTGGTAGAAATAAGCTTAGGGGGTCTTCATGCGGGTTCCCACGTTTGTACCCTAAAGTTCACAGTGGGGAGGGAACCCTGACAACATTCCTCTTAGCGAGCCTCTCATTCACAAACCTACACAAACAGGCCCTGTGCTAACCTCACACAGTTCCTGCTTGGCAAACAGAGAAGGTGGTTACCAAATTCTATGGACGACTTCTTCTCTCCAGGTCTGGTCTCCTCAGCCCTCTGGTCTGTCTCAGATTCCCTTGAGGCAAGGGCTTGGCTGCCTGGAAACCCCTCTGGCTCACAGTCCTACTTGAGCCCATGGAGCAGAGTTTTAGCAACTCTGTCTAGCAGCATTAATTCCCAACAGTAATTTAATTTGCTTGATTTTTATACTCTTTTTCCTCAAAGGAGTCACATGTCTTAAAAGCATGCCCAATGGGCATGTGACTACTGATTTTTACCTAATTAATACTTTAGGAGGAGACTGCAGAGTGGTGCCAACTGAACATTACCCCACATTCACTCCCTTATCAATCATTCACTTCAGCCCCCTGCGTGATGTCCTTCAACAGGGTCAAGATGCCCATGCTCCACTCAGGATGTTCTACACATGTCGTTTGCTTTCAAGTGGACATATTTGCTGACTCAAAGATCAGCATTGAGCACGCACGCAACATGGAGCCAGTCAGTTTCACCACTGGCATCTGCCTGATGCTAAGAGAAGATTCTGCTCCCAGAATCCTCTTTTGCAGTTCAGTTATGTCAAGCCATATTCTCACCATTCATTCAGTACGGCCACAACAATTCGGCACCATCCCAACACGAAGCATGTCATGTCAGGTGTCCATGGAAAAGTTACGATTTGCTAAGTATGATTATCTTGTTTATATGAATGTATCATCTTTGTGTCCTAAGTTATGATTATTGGCAATGTACTGGTATCTTAAACCTGTGTTGTATTCCTCGGTAACACCCCCAGGTGGATAAAGCCAGGCAGCGATGTGTTGAGGGCCAACAAGGACTCTTTGCTCTCACAATGGACCAGAGAAGAAACACGCCTCTACAATAATATGGTCAGTGATTGCCCTTGTGAGAAATCAAAGCATGTAAGAACATGGCATATGCTCATGTGACCCTGGACGCCCACTTGGACTAGTAATTTTCCAGGCACCTGGGCTGTTGGCTTTGTTTGGGACTGTAAAATTCCATGCACAGGGCAGAAGACAATAGAAGGACCCCTGAGACAGCTCCATCTTGTCTTCATTTCCTGCTACATTTCTCTGCACTGGGTTTCCAACAAGGAAGCTCTGAACAAGGACTCATGACCCCCAACCTGCTTGGATAATTTTCAGAGAGACTTTTGCAAGCTAGCAGTTTATTCCATCACTGATATGATCCTGATTCCTGAACACTGAAAAATCATTTCTATATATATGATCTATTAACCATGTATAACTCTTCTTCATTTTTATTATTAATCCTTTAGTTGCAAAAAGCTAACAGAATGTTAGTAATCATAAGGAAAGGGATAGATAATAAGACAGAAAATATCATATTGCCTCTATATAAATCCATGGTACTCCCACATCTTGAATACTGCATACAGATCTGGTCACCCCATCTGAGAAAAATATATTGGAACTGGAAAAGATTCAGAAAGGGGCAACAAAAATGATTAGGGTTGTGGAACAGCTTCCCAATGAGGAAAGATTAATAAGATTGGAACTTTTCAGCTTGGAAAAGAGACAACTAAGGGGGGATATGATAGAGCTCTATAAAATCATGACTGGTATGGAGAATGTAAATAGGGAAGTGTTATTTACTCCTTCTCATAACACAAGAACTATGGGGTCACCCAATGAAATTAATAGGCAGCAGGTTTAAAACAAACAACAGGAAGTATTTCTTCACACAACACACAGGTAACTTGTGGAATTCCTTGCCAGAGGATGTTGTGAAGGCCAAGACTATAACAAAAGGCAAATAGAGTGCCCATCTTTAAAAAAGGGAAGAAGGAGCACCTAGGGAACTACAGACCGGTCAGCCTCACTTCAGTCCCTGGAAAAATCATGGAGCAGGTCCTAAAGGAAACCATTTTTAAGCACCTGGAGGAGAGGAAGTTGATCAGGAACTGTCAACATGGATTCACAAAGGGGAAATCATGCCTGACCAACCTGATTGCCTTCTATGAGGAGATAACTGGCTCTGTGGATATGGGGAAAGTGGTGGATGTGATATATCTTCACTTTAGCAAAGCTTTTGATACAGTCTCCCACAGTATTCTTGCCAGCAAGTTAAAAAACTATGGATTGGATGGGTAGTGATCAACGGCTCAATGACTAGTTGGCAGCCGGTATCAAGCAGAGTTCCACAGGTGTCGATCCTGGGGCCAGTTTTGTTCAACATCTTTATTAATGATCCGGATGATGGGATGGATTCCACCCTCAGCAAGTTCACAGATGACACTAAGCTGGGGGGAGAGGCTGCCCATGGGAGCCAGCGGAAGTCACTCAATTAGGGTGAACTGCAAACAGAACAGGGCAGACAAACCCCAAAAGCTGGTGGATAGGATATTCCAATACTTAGATTTACTAAGCCAGCATAAAACACCTTCTATAGTACCTCACTGGTTACTCAGAAGTCCAAATAATGCACTTTCCTTAAAGTGTCCAGCCTCAGGACTCCATCCAGACACACATGTTAGATATGATGATGATTACTGAAAATCTTTTCTCATCATATAAAAGAAAAGGTTATTCCAACTCCAAAAGATCAGCCACACACCCAGGTCCAATTATAACTTAGATCTTACCCAAAATACATGCGTATAGTCAATTCTTGTTAACTAAAATTTATTAAAAAAGAAAAGAGGTAGAGTGTTGGTTAAAAGATCAATATACATACAGACTTGAGTTTAATTCCTTGAGGTCCAGTTACATAACAGAGATGGTGAGTTTGTATTGGGCCAAAAGAAATATGATGAGGTTCAACAAGGACAAGTGCAAAATCCTGCACTTAGGATGGAAGAATCCCATGCACTGTTACAGACTAGGGACCGACTGGCTAAGCAGCAGTTCTGCAGAAAAGGACCTGCGGATTACAGTGGACGAGAAGCTGGATATGAGTCAGCAGCGTGCCCTTGTTGCCAAGATGGCTAACGGCATTTCGGGCTGCATTAGTAGGAGCATTGCCAGCAGATTGAGGGAAGTGATTATTCCCCTCTATTAGGCAGTGGTGAGGCCACATCTGGAGTACTGCATCCAGTTTTGGTCCCCCCACTACAGAAAGGATGTGGACAAATTGGAGAAAGTCCAGTGGAGGGCAACAAAAATGATCAGTGGCCTGGGGCACATGACTTACGAGGAGAGGCTGAGGGAACTGGGCTTGTTTGGTCTGCAGAAGAGAAGAGTGAGTGGGGATTTGATAGCAGCCTTCAACTACCTGAAGGGGGGGTCCAAAGAGGATGGAGCTTGGCTGTTCTCAGTGGTGGAAGATGACAGAACAAGGAGCAATGGTCTCAAGTTGCAGTGAGGGAGGTCTAGGTTGGATATTAGGAAAAACTATTTCACTAGGAGGCTGGTGAAGCACTGGAAAGGGTTACCTAGGGAGGTGGTGGAATCTCCTTCCTTAGAGGTTTTTAAGGCCCGTCTTGACAAAGCCCTGGCTGGGATGATTTAGTTGGGATTAGGTCCTGCTTTGAGCAAGGGTTTGGACTAGATGACCTCCTCTTCCAACCCTAATCTTCTATGATTCTATGGTGTTCCTATCCTCTGTTTGCCAGAAGCTGGGAATGGGCGACAGCGTATGGACCACTTGATGATTACCTGTTCTGTCCTTCCCTCTGGGGAATTTGGGATTGGCCACTGTTGGAAGACAGGATACTGGGTTAGATGGGCCTTTCATCTGACCCAGTATGGCTGGTCTTATGTTCTTAGGGGTTCAATTACCAGCAATTAGAAAACTGCCAACCCAGTGAGTTCTTAACATACCGATTTCCCAGTTTGTCATGATGACACAGCACTGCAAGGTCAGGAAAGGATTAAATGTCTCTTTTCCTGTCCAGTCAGTGATTCAGGGAAAAGGGCACGGCACCATGTCACCAGCCAGTTCTTCACGGAGCTTGGTCTGAGAGCCAGAGGACCAGAAGAAAACTTTAGGTCCCTTTATTAGAAATGAGGTGGAGCAGCCTGTCCCAGATCTGTTTGGTCCTCACCCCGTAGATGATGGGGTTTAGCATGGGGGGCAGAAGGAGGTACACATTGGCAATGAGAATGTGGAAATGCAGGGCCACATTGCTACCAAACCGGTGCATGAGGGAGGAGAAGAGACCTGGGATGTAAAAGGCTAAGATGACACAGAGGTGGGAGCCGCAGGTTCCAAAAGTCTTGAGCCGGGCGTCCTTTGTGGGGAGGCTGAAGATGGCCCTAAGGATCTGGATATAGGACACAGTGATAAAAAACACATCCAGACCCTTCACACAGAATAGCACAAAGAGGCCGTAGTAACTACTGATGTGGGTGTCTGCGCAGGCCAGATTCACCACGGCCATGTGCTCGCAGTATGAGTGGGGGATGAGGTTGGTTCTGCAATATGGCCGCTGCCTCGCCAGGAAGGGATAGGGCAGTGCAAGTACGCTGCCACGCAGCACCACAGCCAGGCCGATCTTGGCTACCACTGGGTTTGTCAGGGTGGTGGAATGTCTCAGGGGATCACAGATGGCCACGTAACGATCCAAAGCCATGGCCATGAAGATCCCAGACTCTGTTGCTAAGAAGCAGTGAATGAAGTACATCTGGGTGAGGCAGGCACTAAAATCGATCTCCCTGGAATTGAAGCAAAAGATGCTCAGCGATTTGGGAAGGATGGATGTGGACAGGACTAGGTCGGTGACGGCCAGCATGCAGAGGAAATAGTACATGGGGCCATGGAGGTTTGGCTCCCTCTTTACGATGAACAGGATGGTTACATTTCCAAAGAGGGCTATGGTGTACATGGTGCAGAAGGGGATGGAGATCCAGAAATGGGCCACCTCAAGCCCAGGAATTCCCAGCAGGATGAAGGTGGAGGGGTTGGTGAAGTCAGTTGTGTTGGAACCTGACATGGAGTAGGGGAGAAGGTGTCCAACTGAGTCAGAACGGTGTCTCCTGAATGTACCGTACGTTCCCCAGACTTCTTGTATGTGCCCAGGATCTAGGGTGATGGTCGCAGTACAAATGCCTGGATGGAGAGACAATGTTAATATAAGACACTACAAGCACAAATAGAGGCTGTTCTCATGGGGGAAGCTCTTCGCACACTGAAAAATGACACTTTAATTATTCAGATAAATGAATTATGAACAAGTGGCCCTACTAACGCCAATTCCATATTTGATGCTGCTCCGTGCATTAATAATTCTACATGTCGTGGTCTGGGAGTCCTTATTAGGCACCAGCAGGAACCACGAGTGTGGATACTGGTTATCAATCATTGTTCCTTAATGCAATGAAAGCCAGGCTAGAGTGTCCATGCTGTAGGGAATTCCCCATTCACCCAGTAGCTCAAAATCTGAGAGGGGGGGGGGGGGAACTTTTGCCAGGACATGTGCCGGGGGAAACATCCCAAGTAGAACACACCTCAGGAAAAAGACCTGGGCATCATTGATAGCAGCTTCACGGATACACCTGCTTATTCACAGCAGTGGCCGAAACAAAGACAATGATCGGCTGCTTAAGGAACAGGATGGAGAATAATTTGCTCTGGATATGTGCTCAGTTTTGGTCACCCAGTCTCTATAAAGGATATAGTAGATAGAAAGGGGATTTCTGAGACAGGCTACGAGAATGGGGGAAGCTGTCAGAGGCGGACAGACTGAAAAGTCTGGGACTGTTTAGTTTAGAGAAGAGACAAATGAGGGGGGCATATGATAGAGGAGAGGGAAATAAAGAATGGAACTGATTACATTGAAATGGACATACAGTTCCCAGCCAGTAATATCTACAGACACTTAGTTCTTCATAAGGACTATATCCCCAAAGCTGAGTCAAATTGTCAGCGAAACTGACTGGGACAAAAATTTAGACACAAAAATAGGAATGAAAATTGGGAGTTCTTTAAGAAGAGTTTATTGCATAGCTAAAAAGCCATGATTCCACAGTCAAGAAAGTGGACAACTTTGGCTAAAAACTGGGTTAGCAAGCAATACAAATTGGAAGTTATTAAAATATATAATGACATTGAAGACATCAGGGACAAATCCATTCTTTGCAGGGCTAATGATAACAAAAAGAAGGTTATTACTTAAATTAAAGACAAAAGAAACCCTAGAAAAGTTTTAGGCCAATTCCTAGAGGAAGGAAGGAAACTTTCTAATGTTGCATAAAAGGTAGATGTGTTGAAGAAATAGTTTTGTTCTGCATTTGGAAAGAAGCAGTATGAGGTACTCATATCACATGAGGTGATGAAATACTTTCCAGTCCATTAGTAGTCATGGAGGATGTTAAAGAGCGTCAACAGTAGAATCTTAGAATTACGAAACACCAGAGTTACGAGCTGCCAGATCAACCACACATCTCATTTGGAACCAGAAATACAGAAGCAGGCAGCAGCAGAGCCAAAACAAACAAACAAAAAAAGGCAAATACAGGACAGTTCTGTGTTAAACGTAAACTATTAAAAATAAAGGGAAAGTTTAAAAAAAGATTTGACAGGATTAGGAAACAATGGAAAAGCTGATATGGGATTAGTTAAAAAAAAGGCTAGGAATATAATTAATGCCAGTCAACAACATGGTTTATGGAAAACAGGTCTTGTCAAATACATCCGATTTCATCCTTTAATTAGAGTACATGTTTGGTTGATCAAGTAAACTATGCAGGTGCAATAAACTTTGATTTCTCGGAGGCATTTGATTTAGTAGGGGAAAACATTAAGATAAAAAAATGAACACTTTACAATATCAGTAGAGCATACATTAACTAGACAAAAAATGACTGAATGACAGATCTCGGAAAGGAGTTGTCAATGGCCCATTGCAATCAAATGAGTGTGTTTATGGTGGATTTCTGCACAGATCAATTCTAGGCTCACTAATATTCAATATTTTCATCAATGATTTGTAAGCAAATAGAAAATCACTGCAGATAAAATTAGCTGAAGACCAAAAGACTAGCCGAATGATTAAAATGCAGAGGCCAGGGCAGGCACACTGATTGATCTGGAGTGTTAGGTGAGCTGGGCCCATGCAAACAAAATGTTTTAATACAGTCAAATGAAAAGTGATCCTCTTGGAACAGGCAATGCCGGCCCGACCCACAGACTAGGGCACTGTATTATGGAACTCTGGGAACCTGAAAAGGATTTAAGGGTCACTGTGGACAACCAACTCATCGTGAGCTCCCAGTGTGATGCTCTGGACAAAAGGGCTGATGCGATCCTTCGATGCATAAACAGGGGACTTCAGAGTTGGATCAGGGGAAGGATTTTAACTCTGCACATGAAACCGACTGTGTCCAGTTCTGGGGTCCACATTTCAAAAGAGATGTCGAAAAATTGGAGAGGGTGCAGAAAAGAGCCACAAAAATGATTGGAGGCTGGAGAAAATGCCGAAAAGAGAGAGAGACATAAAGAGCTTCATTAATTAATCTTATCAAAAAGAAGATCAGGTGGAGACTTTCATGGGGAGAAAACTGTGGGTAATATCGGGCTCTGTAATCTAGTGGAGAAAGGCAGAGCAAGGCCCAATGGCTGGGAGCTGAAGCCAGACAAATTTCAGTTGGAAACAAGAAAATGGAAAGTATCCAGTGGTGCAAGAAAAAGATGATTCAAGGGATGGAATACAAGCCATACGAGCAAAGGCTGAAGGAACTGGGTATGTTTAGCTTGGAAAAGAGTAGATTGCAGGGGGAAATGGCAGCGGTATTCAGATACTCGAAAAGCTTAAATAAAAAAAGTTGAGAAAAGTTTTTCTGTCTTGCCACAGAAGGCAGAACAGAAGATAATCGGTTCAATCTACAGCAGAGCAGATTTAAATGAAATCTCAGGAAAAACTTCCTAACTGTAAAAACAGGAGGACAATGGAGCAGATGCCTCGGGAGGTCATGGAAACTCCTTCACTGGAGGTTTTCCAAAGGAGGCTGGATAGTCATCTGTCTGGGATGGTTTAGATGAACAAATCCTGCATCTTGGCAGGGGGTTAGACTAGATGACCCTGGCAGGCCCTTTTCACCCTGTGGCTCTATGATTCTATAATGTAAAATCCTACTGTAGACCAGGTCTTAGTCAAATGAAGTTATAGAGCTCAATACAGGGGTAACTGGGTGAAATTTAATTGCCTCTGCTATACAGGAATTCAGACTGGATGATCTAATGGTGTCTTCTGGCCTTAAGCCCTATGAATCTATCAATAAAGAAAGTAGATCAGGCATTTATATTTACTCATAACACACGAACAAGGGAATATACAATGACATTGAAAGTCTGTCAATATAAAATTGATACAGAAAATTGTTTACACAATACCTATTTGGCCTGTGGAACTCCTTGCCACAGACATTGTTGGAACAAAGAACTTAGCTGAAGGGGATTCACAAATGGGTTGGCCATTGTAGGTGATGTGGGTGGCACCACCGTTAGTTAAGGCTGTCTGGCAGCTTCAATTAGGAGACCTCATTTTCAGTTGTTTATATGTTTGCCAAATTTTAATTGTTTGGACTGAAATTCCCCATGCTGGGTTTCTACTTCCGGCTGAATTGTTTTTTGAAAGTTTCAGGCATGACGGTTCAGCTGACTTCTCGAATGAAGTTAGGAGACAATATGTCTTGCCCATGTAGAAAAATTCTTAGAACTATTCTAGTGAGGAGCCCTAGCACCTCCATGATTTACAGCAGATGAAATTCAGGTAACAGCCTCCCCGCCCTCTACCCGTTAACAGCCAGAGCCCTGAAATGCAAGAGGAGGAGATGACAATCTCTGGGCATTAACAGACAGCTGGTTTCTCAGGTCTTTACACACTTCCTACTCCAAGGGGAGTTTTCCTTAGTGGGGCCTGAGCAACGTACAGGCCAGGGCTCATAATTTGGTCTTGTATTGTCCATCTACTAACACCTTTCATCCTGAAGGATCAACTGTGCCACTGAAATGCAGCCACCTCAGGGTTAGAGGCCATCAGCCAGCGAGGGGAGGCACAGGAAACAGTGACATTTTGGTCCATGACACTTGAGCAAACTCATCAACTGTGGCAAAGGCCCTGGGATGTTTAATGGCTGTGCAGAGTGAAAGGACCACAGACCTATTCTCTATCGCATCACGCCCATGTTGCACTGGGTTTGTCGAGCAGGTGAGCTCCTCAGCAAGAGATGGTTACCTGTGAATCGCTAGATGGAAGTGTCTTCCCTGGGAATCCCCCTCAGGTAGCCGTGTCCCACACCTCTCTCACTCCAGCATCTGCAGCAACATCCCACACAGAGAGTGTGCACCGTTTATAATATAGCTTTGTGCAATCCCAGTGGGGTTTGCTCAACCTTGAGCAGAGAAGCGGCATCTGGATGTAAACAGACTGGAGACTGGAGAAACTCTAGACAATGTTTCTTTCCATGTCTGTGCTTCTGTGCTCTTTGTCCAGCTTTAGGAGTAAACAGTAATTAAGGGACCTTCCCAAAGGGAGATGGGAACTCTTGGGCTCTGTGCTGAGTCAGAGAGGAATTGGCTACTCTGTGTATCTGTGTATATTTAAAAATTATAGTTGATTAGTAAGAAAACAAGGAATAATGCCCAGATCTCCACAGGGTCTGATACCCTGCAAATTCCTGGGATGGCTGCGTAGATAGTAAACAGACAGATCTGGAGAAAGATGCCTGAGGGGAGACACAGGCACTTTCTGCAGGCACACAGGGCTGTCGCTAACGGATCAGAGATCAGTAATTCTCACCAGTAACGATCATCAAACTGTGCAGCACCTTTTACTGAAGGATGTTCAAAACACCTAGCAAAGGAAAGTCACTATGAACATATCCCCATTATACAGATAGGTAAACTGAGGCACAGGGAGAGGTGGCTTGCATACGTCACAGAGATTGGGTGGCAGGATGACAGAAAAACCCCAGGAGTCCTGATATCCCTGCCATAACCACGGTCTCTCCGTCACACCAAGAGGGAAATGGACTCCCGCTCTGGCAGGGACGGTTCATTGGGAGGGATGCAGAGGAAAGGCTGGAAGAGGGAGCCTGAGCCTGAGCCTGAGCCATCCTCTCAAGGTGAATCTGAGGTTTTCAGAACTAGCTGGAGGTTGTGAGCTCCCGGCTCCTATGAGGTGTGAACTCCAGGCTGAAAGTCACTGATTACTGTGCTAACAAGCTCTGTTCTATGCTGTGTACCTTTTGACTAATAAACTTTCAATTTTACCGGCTGGCTGAGAGTCACGGCTGACTGCAGAGGTGGGGTGCAGGGCCCTCTGGCTTCCCCGGGAGCCCCACCTGGGCAGACTCGCTGTGGGAAGCACACGGTGGGGCAGGGGATGCTGAATGCTCTGAGGTCAGACCCAGGAAAGCCAAAGCTGTGTAAGCTTCTTGCCCTGGCGACAGTGTGCTCAGAGAGAGGAGGCTCCCACAGAGTCCTGACTAGCTTCATACAGAGCATCCCAGAGCATCCGCCTGGTGACTCCGTGACAGTGGGCAGCCGGGGGCCTGTCCTGGGGCCAGAGGCCTCACCCTCCTGCCAAAGCTGCCATGGAACAAGGGGGGGCCTATAGGTAGGATAGAGACTAGATTCATGTCTGGGGGTGTTTCCCCAGTGCAGAGCATCTGGGTTTTTAAGCCCTGGAATGAACGAATTCTCCAGTCTGAGCCCAACAGGGGGCCGTGTCCACCTGTATTCAAGTTACTAACACTCTGTAGCTGGCCAGCGTGGTTTCACTTTCATCTGTAGATGAAGGCAAAGGGAGGCCCTGATTTGAATCATAGAATCATAGAATCATAGAATCTCAGGGTTGGAAGGGACCTCAGGAGGTCATCTAGTCCAACCCCCTGCTCAAAGCAGGACCAAACCCAACTAAATCAGCCCAGCCAGGGCTTTGTCAAGCCTGACCTTAAAAACCTCTAAGGAAGGAGATTCCACTACCTCCCTAGGTAACCCATTCCAGTTCTTCACCACCCTACTAGTGAAAAAGTTTTTCCTAATGTCCAACCTAAACCTCCCCCTCTGCAACTTGAGACCATTACTCCTTGTTCTGTCATCTTCTATCACTGAGAACAGTCTAGATCCATCCTCTTTGGAACCCCCTTTCAGGTAGTTGAAAGCAGCTATCAAATCGCCCCTCATTCTTCTCTTCTGCAGACTAAACAATCCCAGTTCCCTCAGCCTCTCCTCGTAAGTCATGTGCTCCAGCCCCCTAATCATTTTTGTTGCCCTCCGCTGGACTCTCTCCAATTTATCCACATCCTTCTTGTAGTGTGGGGCCCAAAACTGGACACAGTACTCCAAATGAGGCCTCACCAGTGCTGAGTAGAGGGGAATGATCACATCCCTCGATCTGCTGGAAATGCCCCTACTTATACAACCCAAAATGCCATTAGCCTTCTTGGCAACAAGGGCACACTGTTGACTCATATTCAGCTTTTCGTCCACCGTAACCCCTAGGTCCTTTTCTGCAGAACTGCTGCCCAGCCATTCGGTCCCTAGTCTATAGCAGTGCATGGGATTCTTTCGTCCTAAATGCAGGACTCTGCACTTGTCCTTGTTGAACCTCATCATATTTCTTTTGGCCCAATCCTCTAATTTGTCTAGGTCCCTCTGTATCCTATCCCTACCCTCCAGCGTATCAACCACTCCTCCCAGTTTAGTGTCATCTGCAAACTTGCTAAGGGTGCAGTCCACACCATCTTCCAGATCGTTAATGAAGATATTGAATAAAACCGGCCCCAGCACCGACCCTTGGGGCACTCCACTTGATACCGGCTGCCAACTAGACAAGGAACCATTGATCACTACCCGTTGAGCCCGACCATCTAGCCAGTTTTCTATCCACCTTACCGTCCATTCATCCAGCCCATACTTCTTTAACTTGCTGGCAAGAATACTGTGGGAGACTGTATCAAAAGCTTTGCTAAAGTCCAGAAATAGCACATCCACTGCTTTCCCCTCATCCACAGAGCCGGTTATCTTATCATAGAAGGCAATTAGGTTAGTCAGGCATGACTTGCCCTTGGTGAATCCATGCTGACTGTTCCTGATCACTTTCCCCTCCTTTAAGTGGTTCAGGATTGATTCCTTGAGGACCTGTTCCATGATTTTTCCAGGGACTGAGGTGAGACTAACTGGCCTGTAGTTCCCTGGATCTTCCTTCTTCCCTTTCTTAAAGATGGGCACTACATTAGCTTTTTTCCAGTCGTCCGGGACCTCCCCCGATCGCCATGATTTTTCAAAGATAATGGCCAATGGCTCCGCAATCTCATCGGCCAACTCCTTTAGCACCCTCGGATGCAGCGCATCCAGCCCCATGGACTTGTGCTCGTCCAGCTTTCCTAAATAGTCCCGAACTACTACTTTCTCCACAGAGAGCTGGTCACCTCCTCCCCATACCGTGCTGCAGAGTGCAGCTGTCTGGGAGCTGACCTTGTCTGTGAAATTTGGCTGCATTATTATGTGGATTATTTATGATCATTATTTGTGTTGTGGAAACCTCCATTGGCCCCACTCCAGTTCTTGTGCTGGGCCCTTCGCAAACACTGAAGGAGAAAAAGCCTCTGCCCCAAGGAGATTAGAAATCAAATTCAGACAAAACACAGCTACTGTGTGTAACAAACCAGAAAGAGGGAAGGTGGGGAGATGGGGAGATGGGGGAGGAACAGCACTAAGAATGGGGGTTACATAGGCTGCTGGGTGGGTGTGAGACAGCTGAAACGCACAGTCCTGCCCTGGCTGTTAGAAGTGTGTCCTGGGCCTTTAAGAGCAGAGCACGTGTTCAGGGGAACTAGATTGGGGCTAGTGAGAACCGGCCATTGAGTGGCGGCTGCATCAGACACAGCTGGGAGCGTGTGGCTCTCTGTTGGCTTTTGTAACCCTGCTTTAGTTCTAATCACGCCTCCCTCCTTCGAGTGCAGACTGTGCCTCCTTCTTATGCAAGACATGGGGATACAAGGGAAGACAAGAGGAGAGGGCAGAGGTAACAGGCTGTTATGAAGGAAAGAATGAGCCATCCTGGAGATGGAACAACTGAAAGCCCATAAAGATTTGAAATTCACAGGCAATGCAGCAGGCTCCAGGAAGAGATTCAGACAGTTTTGAGATATATCTATGCAAGCAGCTGGGTTTGGTGAGAAAGGAAACCAGCAGAAAATTACAATCTTCTTAAACTTTGCAGGACTTGAGGCAGTTGATATCTTTACTATAATGCAACTCAGGCTTTGTTTACACACTTTGTTTGTTTTTACTTTTGTCGGTAAATTTTTTGTTGGTCGGGGGGGGTGAAAAAACACCCCCCTGACCGAGAAAAGGGCCGGTGTAGACAGCCCTATGTCAGTGGGAGACGCTCGTTGGGGGTGGTTTAATTATGCCGGCAGGAGAGCTCTCTCCCATCAACATAGAGCGGCGACACGGGAGAGCTTAGATCAGCACATCTGCAGCAGTACAGCTGTGCTGCTGTAAGGTCTGTGGTTTAGACATAGCCTCAGTCAGGCAGAGGGAGCAGGATATTACACACTTTTGCAGAAATTTGAAGAGCTTTGCATAGCAGAAAAAAACAAAATATTCAAAGGGTAAAAGTTTCACCTTAGAAAACTAAAGTAAGGCAAGTCCTTTGAAGAATTCCTAACAGATGGAAGCGGGGATATGGTCCCGCTCTTGTGGGGAAATTTCCTGGCTTATAAACCAACCCAGTGGAATTGGCTAGTGAAAGGATCTGAGTCCTCACTCCCACTCCCTTTACCCAGAGCCCTGCCTGACCTCTAGGACTTCCTCTTCCACTCTCTCAGTAACTTTTACTCTGTGCGAGGTGGTGTCAGGAAATAAATCAGGGGAGACACGGGCCGTCCGACCGATAGATGGCTGCACAAACAGGACAACACAAGAGTGCTTTCACTTAAAGCTAAACTTTACTTAGTCTCAAGCACTTACACACGTCCGCAACAGGTTAGTAAAACACCCCGAGCCCTCGATAATTAACGACGCTGAGGGTGGCTCTCGAGTGGCACAGCGGCAGGCTTCTGGTGGCCAAATCTTTCATCTTCAGGTGGGGACCGCAAGATGTATCCAGAACGAGAGTCCAGAAGAGTCCAAATACCTCAAACTTTTCCCCTTTATATATACATTAGTAATACAATGACATGTCCCTTAAAGAAAACTTGTTAAGTCAGCAGTTTCAATGGTCAAGCAAGAGGTTCCTTCTGATTATTGATTAACCAGGTGTGGGTTTTTCCAGAGTTTGAAGCCTTGAGGCCCTAATAGACATTCCCGAGGGCACATCCTGCTCTTCTAAAATGTACCAGCAACTTCAGCACAATTCTTATCAGGAAGGACACGGGGTCAAGCTGCCCTTTCTGTGGCACCCAAAACCCCCTCCCCTGCTGCCTTGGTTACGCTAGGCTGCTGCATGGCCACTTTACGGACTGCTGACTTGGCTGCTTTTAGCAATAAGTAATAGTGGGTTCAGGCACTTCACTGGTTTGCCAGAATCTCCCCATAAACTCTCTCTGGTCTGGACGCGTCTCTGACCCACTGATCATCGCATATAGTTCAAGCACATACAATTTGTTAAACAGCAATCATTTTCAAAAAGAAGGGGAAAATGGGAGACATTACAGAAAAACACATCGCCCCACTCTGTGGGCATGGGAGAATCACAAACAGCCATCACTGGAATGAGACAGTTCACAGTCTGTCCCTCACTGGTCCCAGGCCCCCTTCTCAGACCCTGGTTGTGCTGCAGGGATGCCGTGGGTCGGACATTTGCTCTGGCTGTGTCCGGCCCCCCTGTAGGGGTTACGATCCATCTCCAAGTCTGACCTGCAAGGCTTCTTGGCTGGGGCATCTCGCTGCGCTGGGCCCTCTGCCCAGGGTCCCCCTCGCTCTCCTCAGCTGTTCACCTCACCCGGCTCCGGACGGCTCCAGCCCCAACACAGCTGCTGCTTTGCCTCCAGTGCAGCTCCCTGGGATTCTTCTCTGGCCCCTCTGGCTCTGGCCGTGTGGCTCTGATCCCACCTCCATCCAGGCCCCTACTCTCTCCTTAGCTCGGCTCAGGTAGCTCCCGTGCACATGGAGGACGGGACCCCCCTAGAGTTGTCAAATTTCTAATTGCTCAAAACCGAACACCCTTGCCCGGCCTGCTGCTCCGCCCCTGCACCGCCACTTCTCTGAGGTCCCGCCCCCACTCACTCCAGCCCCCCTCACTCTACACCACCCTCACTTACTATCACTGGGCTGGGGTAGGGGGTTGGTGTGTGGGAGGGGGTGTGGGCTCCGGGGTGGGGCCAGAAATGAGAGGTTTAGGGTGCCAGAGGGGTCACTGGGATGGGGATATGGGTAGGGGTTGTGGGAGAGGCTGCAGGTTACAGCTGGGGGTGTGGGTTGTGGGGTTGGGCCAGGGATGAGTGGCTTGGGGTGCAGGAGAGGCCTCTGGGTTGGGGCCAAGGGGTTTGGAGTGTGTAAGGGGGCTCAGGGCTGGGGAAGGAGGTTGGGGTGTGGGAGGGGATGCAGGCTCCAGGAAGGGGCTCAGGGCTAGTGAAGGGGTTTGGGATGTGGGGTCCAGGAGGGGGTTCTGACCTGGGGCTGGAGGTTCGGGATGTGGGCTCTGGTAGGGAGTTAGGGTGTGGGAGGGGGTCCGACCTGGGGCAAGGGGTTCAGGGTGTGGGCTCCGGCCAGGTGGCGCTTACGTCAGGAAGCTTCCAGTCGGTGCTGCAGAGGGGCTAAGGCAGACTCCCTGCCTGCCCTGACTCTGTGCTGCTTCTGGAAGCAGCTGGCATGTCTGGCCCCTAGGCAGAGGTGCGGCCAGGCAGCTCTGTGCGGTGCTTGTTGCTGGTGCCCGCAGACGCTACTCCTGCAGCTCCTATTGGCCGCAGTTCTTGGCCAATGGGAGCTGCGGAGCCAGCACTTGGGGCAGGGGCAGCGCGTGGTGCTTCCCTGGGTGCCCTTGTGCCTAGGGGCTGGACATGTGTGACGGAGCAGGGAGCAGGGCGGATTTGACCCGGGAATGTTGCAGGGGAGTTACACTGGGGATGGGAAGGAAGCTACCTGAGCTGTAACCTGAGCCAGGAGGGGGGGTGGGAGAAGTGACACCTTCTAGCTGGGAGACTGAACAAAGGAGAGGAGGAGCAGGGGGAGGGGGGAGAGCTGCTGGAGGAGTTTCTAGTTTCAGTTTTGGGCTGGGTGGGGAAACGCAGGGAACCCCAAGCTTAGTCTGCAGAAGAGAAGAATGAGGGGCGATTTGATAGCTGCTTTCAACTACCTGAAAGGGGGTTCCAAAGAGGATGGATCTAGACTGTTCTCAGTGATAGAAGATGACAGAACAAGGAGTAATGGTCTCAAGTTGCAGAGGGGGAGGTTTAGGTTGGACATTAGGAAAAACTTTTTCACTAGTAGGGTGGTGAAGAACTGGAATGGGTTACCTAGGGAGGTAGTGGAATCTCCTTCCTTAGAGGTTTTTAAGGTCAGGCTTGACAAAGCCCTGGCTGGGCTGATTTAGTTGGGTTTGGTCCTGCTTTGAGCAGGGGGTTGGACTAGATGACCTCCTGAGGTCCCTTCCAACCCTGAGATTCTATGATTCTATGATTCTATGAGCTGGGGGCTAAGTTCCCTAAACCCCCCAAAAGGACTTGATTGAGGGGTTCTGGTTGTACCTACACGTTCTGCTTGGGGCTGTGTTCCTGTCATCTAATAAACCTTCCGTTTTACTGGCTGGCTGAGAGTCACGGTGAATCCCAGGAAGAGGGGTGCAGAGCCCAGACTCCCCCACTCTCCGTGACAACATGCCAGCTGCTTTCGGGGAGCTGCCCAGAGCCAGGGCAGACGGGACTTTTAACAGCCTACTCAGAGGTGCTGATCAGAGCCACCAGAGTCCCTTTTCGACCAGCGATTCCAGTAAAAAAACAGACGCCTGGCAACCCTAGACCACCCTGGCCTCCTGACTACCTCATTGACCTGCCTGCCCTGTCAATCAGGCTGATCAGGAGCGTTGGCCTCTCCCCATGGCTCCTGGGGACTGTCAGTCTCAGGATCCCGGTTTCCCATTGACCCTCACTTTTGGTCCTGGGAAAGGGCCACTCAAAAATCTTCACTAAGTTTTAATGAGGGGCCAACAGTCCCCTGACATTCCCCTCTGCTAAAATTCTGCCACAGCCACAATATTCATACCAGCCCATTCGGGCCCCATATTAACAAAGTATTTACCAACATCATGATATATAAAAATATGTTGAACATATTTAACATCCCATGTCCACTTCTATACACTATACAAGACAATATTCATTAAAACACTACATAGAAGCAATCACATAATCATCTCTAATTTTAACAGGCATTACAACCCTAGTAGTTCTCTGGGACGTTCTTAAGACTGATGGCTCATTGCCCATATTTTCTATTCCCCAGCCCCTAGGTAACACCAGGTCATTTTGAGGGATCTGTTCATTTTCACCAGGGTTTAGGTTTGCCCCATTGGTTCCAGTCTCCTCCGGACATGCTGCTCTATGCCTCCTATATGCCCTAATCAGACTAAATGTCCAGCGTTTTAGCTGGTCCCTATGTACTACTCTCTCAGGACCCCCTTGCTCAGGCTGGATAGTGTAAACGATCAGTTCGGAATTGTTCAGTGATCTCAGTATGGGGATTTCAATCCCACTTGTCCTGCATTTTATGTCACTGGCATCTACTGTTATGAACTGGCACCTGGTTCCAGTTCTGATGAGAGCCCCACTGGACTTGCAATTATAAGTCCTTTCCCTACATTGGGCTGCATCTTTAGTGGTACTGAGAGCAACTTCGCCAGCTGTCTTTCACCTGTCATGGCCCTTTGACCCTGTCATCAAAATTGGCCACCTCATCCTTAGAAAAGACTTCTTGATGCTTCTCTCGCAACTCCCTTAAGTTAGCCACCTGTGCTGGAACCAGCCCTTGGACCACCGCATGAACTGGAACTGGCAGTCTCCCACCACATCTTTCTAGAGGAAAGGTAACTTGTCCTCCCTTTTCCCTCCTTGTCACTGGCAGCTCATTTCTATTCTCTTCAAATGTTACCTTTACCTGAGGAACCATCTCCCTCAGGCCGGTGCACCTCTGCAGTTCTGTTCTGAGGATGCAACCCCACAGCCTTTGCACTTGAGATTAGAAGACTCACTGGTACTCTTCCTTGGATGGAATTAGTCAGTACATTGGCTGACGATCCCATTACGTAGGTTTGCCCTAGATGTATGATCTACAAGCACCCGATAGCCATTGGTACTTCCTGGTACCCAGCAGAGTTCATCGAGGATCCAGGGAGGAATAACGGTCTTCTTCTACATCCCATTTTAACATTTCCAATCTGTCCCCGGGGGCTCAGGGAATGACTCTGCCTCTCCACTCAAGCCAGTACTGTACTCAGCACAGCATTCTTCTTAGAGTGCCCGTGATGGTTCATCCTCCTGGTTCCTTCTCCCGGAAAATTGTTGCTATTAGTTTTTGAGTCTTCGGCTAGCTGTTCTTTAAATTATTTTTTGGCCTTCCTAATTATATTTTTACACTTCATTTGTCAGTGTTTATGCTCCTTTCTATTTTCCTCACTAGGATTTAACTTCCACTTTTTAAAGGATGCCTTTTTGCCTCTCACTGCTTCTTTTACTTTGTTATTTATCCCCAGTGGCATTCTTTTAGGGGGAGGGATAGCTCAGTGGTTTGAGCATTGGCCTGCTAAACCCAGGGTTGTGCGTTCAATTCTTGGGGGGGCTACTTAGGGATCTGGGGCAAAATCAGTACTTGGTCCTGCTAGTGAAGGCAGGGGCTGGACTCAATGACCTTTCAGGGTCCCTTCCAGCTCTAGGAGATAGGTATATCTCCATATAGTATTATTATTATTTTGGTTCCCTTACTATGTCTTTTAATTTGGGGTATGCATTTAAGTTTAGCCCCTATTATGGTGTGTATAAAATGTTCTCATGCAGCTTGCAGGGATTTCATTGTTGGCACTGTACCTTTTAATTTCTGTTGAACTAAATTCTTCATTTTAGTGTAGGTCCCCTTCTTGAAATTAAATACTACTGTATTGGGCTGCTGTGTTGTATTCCCTGCCACAGGAATGTTAAATTTTATTATATTGTGGCCACTATTACCAAGTGATCTAGCTATATTCTTCTCTTGGACAGATCCTGTGCTCCACTTAGGAATAAATTGAGAATTGCCTCTCCTCTTGTGAGTTCCAGGAGTAGCTGCTCCAAGAAGCAGTCATTTATGGTGTCAAGACACTTTATCTCTGCATCACGTCCTGAGGTGACATGTACCCAGTCAATATGGGGTAGTTGAAATGCCCAAATATTATTAAAAAGCAACAGAGAGTCCTGTGGCACCTTTAAGACTAACAGATGTATTGGAGCATAAGCTTTCATGGGTGAATGCCCACTTCGTCAGATGCATGTTAATAACAATATTATTGTTTTTTTTAATATATATATCCTCTCTAATCTCCCTGAGTATTTCACAGGCACTATCACCATCCTGGTCAGGTGGTTGTTAGTATATCCGTACTGCTATTATTCCTATTAGTCAAGCATGGAATTACTATCCATAAGGATTCTATGGTACAGTTTGGTT
This sequence comes from Platysternon megacephalum, assembly GCA_003942145.1. Taxonomy (NCBI): domain Eukaryota; kingdom Metazoa; phylum Chordata; order Testudines; family Platysternidae; genus Platysternon; species Platysternon megacephalum. The sequence goes on from QXTE01000476.1 coordinate 389,030, forward strand.
GATGTACGATTTTTACTTCATTTGCTTCTACGCTTTCTTTCACGTATAGTGCCCCTCCCCCACCAACATGACCTGTTTTGTCCTTCTGATAGATTTTATACTTTGGTATTACTGTGTCCCGCTGACTATCCTCATTCCACCAAGTTTCTGTGATGCCTCTTATATCAATACCCTTCCTTAATATGAGGCACTCTAGTTCACTGTAGGGTGGTGCAGATGGGCCCCTATCACGTCTGCCCCTGCTGCCCTCACAAACCAGTCAGGGACGCTACAGGTTGATGCAATTATCAGTACACTTTATTTGTAGCTATTTCCCAACACCACCTTACGATCTATATACAGGTTTGTCTCACAGCCAGGCTTTAGAAGGAGCAGACCAAAGACACTACTGCCTCTTAGCCTCTGGCCTCTTCCTCTCTCTTCCTCTCCCCCCGCTTCCTTCTTCCCAGCACTGTTATAGCCCCTGGCTAATTAGGCGGGCAGCTGTTGCTAGTTGCCAGGCAGGCACCAGCCAATCTACTCCCCTTAATTGGAGCTGGTGTGGCAGGGGATGATTAAGCACTCCTTGCCCAGCACCCTGTTACATTCACCCATCTTATTATTTAGACTTCTAGCATTTGTATATAATTGCCACTTTTTAAGTGGTCTGCCATTATGTGATATAACTGAATGGGACTCTTTTGTCATTTGACTGTTTCTCATCAAATCCAACCCGTATTTTATCTTCCATCCTCTCCTCCTTATTATGACATAGAGAATCTCCATTAATAGATCCTCCCCCTGTCTGAACCATGTGGTCATCTACCCCATTGGCTTTCCCCCAGCCCTTAGTTTAAAAACTGCTCTACGACGCTCTTAATTTTAAGTGCCAGTAATCTGGTTCCATTTTGGTTTACGTGGAGCCCATCCTTCTTTTATAGGCTCCTCCTTTCCCAAAATGTCCCCCAGTTCCTAATAAATCCAACTCCTCCTCCGTACACCATCATCTCATCCATGCATTGAGATCCTGCAGCTCTGCCTGCCTACCTGGCCCTGTGTGTGGAACTGGGAGCATTTCATAGAATGCTACTATGGAGCTTCTGGACTTCAATCTCTTACCTACCCACCTGAATTTGGCCTCCAGGACCTCTCTTCTATTCTTCTCTATGTCATTGGTACCTACATGTACCATGACCACCGGCTCCTCCCCAGAACGACACAAATGTCTATCTAGATGTCTCGAGAGATCCGCAGCCTTCCCACCAGGCAGGCAAGTCACCATGCGATTTTCCCGGTCATCACAAACCCAGCTATCGATGTTTCTAATGATCGAATCCCCCATAACTATTACCTGTCTCTTCCTAATTGCTGGAGTTCCCTCCCCCGGACACATATCCTCAGTGCAAAGAGAGACTACAACATCATCTGGAAGGAAGGTCCCAACTGCTCCAGTTGGATGTTCTCCTCCCCTGAGCCTTTCATCCTCCTCAACAGCACAGAGGCTGTCAGACCGGGGTGGGACCATTCTACTCTGTCCTGGAAAGTTTCATCTATTTACCTCCCCTGTCTCCCTTAGCTCCTCCAATTCAGCCACTCTGGTCTCCAAAGCCCGTATATTGTCCCTAAGCATGTAACTCTCACTGATTTGGGCCTCTAGGAGCTTTGCCGATGGTCTGGAGAGAGGTGCCTATTTCCACGTGGGATTGTCAGGTATGAGCCCTCTTCTGGAGGGAGATGCCTAGGACAGGTCAGCGCTTTCTCAGGAGAGATCCAAGAGAGAGGTGGTAGACCCAGATCCAAAATCACTGCTCTACCTGATTTGAAGCAGGGACATAAACACAGGGCTGCCACATCCCACATGAGTGCCCTGAGCACCAGGCAAATGGCAATTCTGGGTGGGCCTCTCAGTCTGTCTGACTGGAGCTGTTCCACTTCGTACAAATAAATCTTCAGTGGAACAGGGATTTGAATCTGGGTCTCCCACATTCCAGGTGAGAGCACTGAACCACTGGGGTATGGGATATTCTGGGAGTGCACACACATGGACACACATGCAAACAAACACACGGGCACACATGCACACACACACACATTCCCGGCCTGTCAGGCCCCATCTGGGAGGCATGGTCTGAGAACCCCTAACGGATCGGGACTGCTGGGGAGATGGGCGGGGGAGACACCTCGTTGGAGAATCCCACCAGAACTGAGGCCTGTGGAGCAGCATCAGCACTCAGGTTGCTTTGTGCAGGTTACTGGCGGAACCGTAGGCTCCTACATGGTTAGGCAGCAGATGAGCCGGGGTTTTGAGAAAGGCAGCAGCAGCTAAGTTCAATATTAACCTAAGTGCCTTTGTGGATCTAGCCCTGTCCTTGTTTCTGGAAGATGCTTTAGTCAAACACAAGTTAAGGTTTTCAAAGCCAAGGGGGCTGGCTGGTGATGCTTGGAAGAAACAGCCTGCAGTCAGATGTTCTGTAGTAGTAGGATTTTATGTTTGTATTTTGTATAATTCAGAATGAAAAAACCAAGACTAATAATGCAGCATGTATTGGTGTATGATTTAATTATATACTGTCAGCCACCCTTACTGAAAGCAGAAAGGAACTAATGGGCCATTGGTAGACATGCATGAGCCAGAATCTGTGTCTGTGCTGATTTCAAGGCAGTGACACACGTTTTAGGGTCACCATTTGTTGTAGGTTTAGCATTTAAAATAAGTAAAAGAATTCAATGATTGTTTTTCTTTTGCTTTGTAATTTGATGTTCCTGTTCAAGTACTCTGTGTAAATCAATTCTGTGTTGTGTGTGAATGAGGAATGTGTGTTAAGAGATAAGTGTGAAGGCCATCACTGAACCAGATATTCTAGGGAGGAACGGAAGACAGACGCAAAGGCATCAGGAGGTTGCAACATGCCTTATTGAAATGTCAGAGGAGGGCAGATTGATGACACTAAAAATGAGATAAGCACCTATCAATGGGGACAAGAGAGCTGTAATCAAAACCAGCATGGGGTAACTCCCAGAGAGACTTAAAAAAAAAACAATTTTAAAAAACAAACACTCATCAAACAACAATTGATTACAGCATGACGGTGGAAAACTCATTGGTTCTACTGAAGGAAGATCACAATATAAACAGGGGGCCTTCCCATGAAACTTTGGGTTCATCCTGCCAAAACGTCCCCAGAGCATTGTGTCACGACCGACAGAACCCGGCTCCTACCTACCCGTGATCAACCTAGCTAGCCATTAGATTGATCCAGACTCTGCACTGATAACTATAACATCGACGGGCGGGACAATGTGTGTGTGTATGTGATTGAATGCATATGCTAATTGTTGTATCTTCAATAAATGCGGCGTATTGCCTTTTCCCCTGAAAAAGATCCCATGTTCTTCTTATAAGCATAACAGTTCGGCTGTGTGTGCGTGTTCCCACTGTGTGCCTGCCCAGTTCTGCGTAGGGAGCTGGCACAACGGACCTCGAGTGAACTGACCGATGAGACCACAAAGTCCGTTTCAGTAGCGAAAGCACTTGGTCAGGTTTATTGTGGATGAAGCACGGCAATAGCACCTGTCAGACTCTACAGGGTTACTAAGACATGTATGTCCATGACAATGGACACAACTCAATTAGTGGCGGGATTTTCCACTATCCCCTCGGCTGGCCAGAGACACTCCCTCTGAGATACCTCTTTATACACCCATACAAACAAGTTACTTGTTGCCCCTCTGACATGTTTAGGTGCCACCCTCTGACGTAGCTAGGTGCCACCTATTACCTTGTCTGTGTTGGTTCGATCAAAACATCTCTTTCATCACGCTGTCATCCTGACGTTATCTTTAAGATGGGTCAGCGTGTTCTTCTTATCTTTGGGGAATGTGTTGGCATTGAGGTGCTCTGGTACCACCCTTCTGGAATGTATGTGGTGAGTGTTGTGTGCCCAGCACCTCTTAGGAATGTGTGTTTTTGCAATAGCAGCCTGTTCTTGACAGATTCTGTGGGCCGGGCCTGCCTCTTGCTCACAGCTTGTCTTTGATTTATATCAGCAAAGCTTTGACCACTACTTTAGCCCAGGGTTTAAACCTTTGTTTCTGAGGACTGGTATGCGGTCTATGTCTCAGGCTCTCTTCCTATTACACAGCCAAGTTCACGGAGGTCCACCTCTCACTTTTAAAGAACTCTTTCCTCCTTTCTTTGTACAAGGACCAGGCTCGCTGCAGCAAAACACGTTTTTATTTGCTCTTCCCGTCCTCCAGTGGCTCTAGTGTCCCAGCTGCTTGCCCTGCTAGATCCCAGGCAATGGGCCTTCCTTAGGTGGCTAGCAGCTGTAGCACCATTGTGGGAGGAGAACATGGTGTGATGCTGTATGATTGAATATGACCATTTTTTATCGTTCTTGCTACCACGGTTATAGAATTGCAGCAAATCTTGTACAAAGTATGTCCTGTCAGGTGTCAATGAGAAAGTTATGATTTGCCTCTTAATATGCATGTATCATCTTTGTGTCTGTAGTTATGATTATTGTCCATGGACTTGTTGTGACGGGTTGGATCACAGAAACCCCCTTGGGAGCTGCCGCCCGATGTGCAAAGGCTACCTCTGTTCCTGTTCTCCCTGCCAGCTCAGTGGTTTCAGCTCCCTGTCTTGCTGAAGCCAGACACACCCGTCTGCTCCAGCACAGACCAGGGTCTGAATCACCTGCCCCAAAGCTGCAGGTTTACCTGAAAACAGCTCACAGAAGTGTGCTTGCCTTTAGCACTCAGACGCCCAACTCCCAGTGGGGTCTAAACCCAGATAAATCCGTTTTACCCTGTATAAAGCTTATACAGGGTAAACTCATAAATTGTTCGCCCTCTATAACACTGATAGAGAGATATGCACAGCTGTTTGCTCCCCCAGGTATTAATACATACTCTGAGTTAATTAATAAGTAGAAAGTGATTTTATTAAATACAGAAAGTAGGATTTAAGTGATTCCAAGTAGTAACAGACAGAACAAAGTAAGTTACCCAGCAAAATAAAATAAAATGCGCAAATCTATGTCTAATCAAACTGAATACAGATAATCTCACCCTCAGAGATGCTTCAGTAAGTTTTTTCTCAGACTGGACACCTTCCAGGCCTGGGCACAATTCTTTCCCCTGGTACAGCTCTTGTTCCAGCTCAGGTGATAGCTAGGGGATTCTTCATGATGGCTCCTCTCNCTAGATGTCTCGAGAGATCCGCAGCCTTCCCACCAGGCAGGCAAGTCACCATGCGATTTTCCCGGTCATCACAAACCCAGCTATCGATGTTTCTAATGATCGAATCCCCCATAACTATTACCTGTCTCTTCCTAATTGCTGGAGTTCCCTCCCCCGGACACATATCCTCAGTGCAAAGAGAGACTACAACATCATCTGGAAGGAAGGTCCCAACTGCTCCAGTTGGATGTTCTCCTCCCCTGAGCCTTTCATCCTCCTCAACAGCACAGAGGCTGTCAGACCGGGGTGGGACCATTCTACTCTGTCCTGGAAAGTTTCATCTATTTACCTCCCCTGTCTCCCTTAGCTCCTCCAATTCAGCCACTCTGGTCTCCAAAGCCCGTATATTGTCCCTAAGCATGTAACTCTCACTGATTTGGGCCTCTAGGAGCTTTGCCGATGGTCTGGAGAGAGGTGCCTATTTCCACGTGGGATTGTCAGGTATGAGCCCTCTTCTGGAGGGAGATGCCTAGGACAGGTCAGCGCTTTCTCAGGAGAGATCCAAGAGAGAGGTGGTAGACCCAGATCCAAAATCACTGCTCTACCTGATTTGAAGCAGGGACATAAACACAGGGCTGCCACATCCCACATGAGTGCCCTGAGCACCAGGCAAATGGCAATTCTGGGTGGGCCTCTCAGTCTGTCTGACTGGAGCTGTTCCACTTCGTACAAATAAATCTTCAGTGGAACAGGGATTTGAATCTGGGTCTCCCACATTCCAGGTGAGAGCACTGAACCACTGGGGTATGGGATATTCTGGGAGTGCACACACATGGACACACATGCAAACAAACACACGGGCACACATGCACACACACACACATTCCCGGCCTGTCAGGCCCCATCTGGGAGGCATGGTCTGAGAACCCCTAACGGATCGGGACTGCTGGGGAGATGGGCGGGGGAGACACCTCGTTGGAGAATCCCACCAGAACTGAGGCCTGTGGAGCAGCATCAGCACTCAGGTTGCTTTGTGCAGGTTACTGGCGGAACCGTAGGCTCCTACATGGTTAGGCAGCAGATGAGCCGGGGTTTTGAGAAAGGCAGCAGCAGCTAAGTTCAATATTAACCTAAGTGCCTTTGTGGATCTAGCCCTGTCCTTGTTTCTGGAAGATGCTTTAGTCAAACACAAGTTAAGGTTTTCAAAGCCAAGGGGGCTGGCTGGTGATGCTTGGAAGAAACAGCCTGCAGTCAGATGTTCTGTAGTAGTAGGATTTTATGTTTGTATTTTGTATAATTCAGAATGAAAAAACCAAGACTAATAATGCAGCATGTATTGGTGTATGATTTAATTATATACTGTCAGCCACCCTTACTGAAAGCAGAAAGGAACTAATGGGCCATTGGTAGACATGCATGAGCCAGAATCTGTGTCTGTGCTGATTTCAAGGCAGTGACACACGTTTTAGGGTCACCATTTGTTGTAGGTTTAGCATTTAAAATAAGTAAAAGAATTCAATGATTGTTTTTCTTTTGCTTTGTAATTTGATGTTCCTGTTCAAGTACTCTGTGTAAATCAATTCTGTGTTGTGTGTGAATGAGGAATGTGTGTTAAGAGATAAGTGTGAAGGCCATCACTGAACCAGATATTCTAGGGAGGAACGGAAGACAGACGCAAAGGCATCAGGAGGTTGCAACATGCCTTATTGAAATGTCAGAGGAGGGCAGATTGATGACACTAAAAATGAGATAAGCACCTATCAATGGGGACAAGAGAGCTGTAATCAAAACCAGCATGGGGTAACTCCCAGAGAGACTTAAAAAAAAAACAATTTTAAAAAACAAACACTCATCAAACAACAATTGATTACAGCATGACGGTGGAAAACTCATTGGTTCTACTGAAGGAAGATCACAATATAAACAGGGGGCCTTCCCATGAAACTTTGGGTTCATCCTGCCAAAACGTCCCCAGAGCATTGTGTCACGACCGACAGAACCCGGCTCCTACCTACCCGTGATCAACCTAGCTAGCCATTAGATTGATCCAGACTCTGCACTGATAACTATAACATCGACGGGCGGGACAATGTGTGTGTGTATGTGATTGAATGCATATGCTAATTGTTGTATCTTCAATAAATGCGGCGTATTGCCTTTTCCCCTGAAAAAGATCCCATGTTCTTCTTATAAGCATAACAGTTCGGCTGTGTGTGCGTGTTCCCACTGTGTGCCTGCCCAGTTCTGCGTAGGGAGCTGGCACAACGGACCTCGAGTGAACTGACCGATGAGACCACAAAGTCCGTTTCAGTAGCGAAAGCACTTGGTCAGGTTTATTGTGGATGAAGCACGGCAATAGCACCTGTCAGACTCTACAGGGTTACTAAGACATGTATGTCCATGACAATGGACACAACTCAATTAGTGGCGGGATTTTCCACTATCCCCTCGGCTGGCCAGAGACACTCCCTCTGAGATACCTCTTTATACACCCATACAAACAAGTTACTTGTTGCCCCTCTGACATGTTTAGGTGCCACCCTCTGACGTAGCTAGGTGCCACCTATTACCTTGTCTGTGTTGGTTCGATCAAAACATCTCTTTCATCACGCTGTCATCCTGACGTTATCTTTAAGATGGGTCAGCGTGTTCTTCTTATCTTTGGGGAATGTGTTGGCATTGAGGTGCTCTGGTACCACCCTTCTGGAATGTATGTGGTGAGTGTTGTGTGCCCAGCACCTCTTAGGAATGTGTGTTTTTGCAATAGCAGCCTGTTCTTGACAGATTCTGTGGGCCGGGCCTGCCTCTTGCTCACAGCTTGTCTTTGATTTATATCAGCAAAGCTTTGACCACTACTTTAGCCCAGGGTTTAAACCTTTGTTTCTGAGGACTGGTATGCGGTCTATGTCTCAGGCTCTCTTCCTATTACACAGCCAAGTTCACGGAGGTCCACCTCTCACTTTTAAAGAACTCTTTCCTCCTTTCTTTGTACAAGGACCAGGCTCGCTGCAGCAAAACACGTTTTTATTTGCTCTTCCCGTCCTCCAGTGGCTCTAGTGTCCCAGCTGCTTGCCCTGCTAGATCCCAGGCAATGGGCCTTCCTTAGGTGGCTAGCAGCTGTAGCACCATTGTGGGAGGAGAACATGGTGTGATGCTGTATGATTGAATATGACCATTTTTTATCGTTCTTGCTACCACGGTTATAGAATTGCAGCAAATCTTGTACAAAGTATGTCCTGTCAGGTGTCAATGAGAAAGTTATGATTTGCCTCTTAATATGCATGTATCATCTTTGTGTCTGTAGTTATGATTATTGTCCATGGACTTGTTGTGACGGGTTGGATCACAGAAACCCCCTTGGGAGCTGCCGCCCGATGTGCAAAGGCTACCTCTGTTCCTGTTCTCCCTGCCAGCTCAGTGGTTTCAGCTCCCTGTCTTGCTGAAGCCAGACACACCCGTCTGCTCCAGCACAGACCAGGGTCTGAATCACCTGCCCCAAAGCTGCAGGTTTACCTGAAAACAGCTCACAGAAGTGTGCTTGCCTTTAGCACTCAGACGCCCAACTCCCAGTGGGGTCTAAACCCAGATAAATCCGTTTTACCCTGTATAAAGCTTATACAGGGTAAACTCATAAATTGTTCGCCCTCTATAACACTGATAGAGAGATTTGCACAGCTGTTTGCTCCCCCAGGTATTAATACATACTCTGAGTTAATTAATAAGTAGAAAGTGATTTTATTAAATACAGAAAGTAGGATTTAAGTGATTTCAAGTAATAACAGACAGAACAAAGTAAGTTACCCAGCAAAATAAAATAAAATGCGCAAATCTATGTCTAATCAAACTGAATACAGATAATCTCACCCTCAGAGATGCTTCAGTAAGTTTTTTTTTAGACTGGACACCTTCCAGGCCTGGGCACAATTCTTTCCCCTGGTACAGCTTTTGTTTTAGCTCAGGTGATAGCTAGGGGATTCTTCATGATGGCTCCTCTCTCTCTCTTTTCTCTTCCACTCCTTTATATATCTTTTGCATAAGGCGGGAATCCTTTGTCCCTCTGGGTTCCCCCACCCCTCACTGGAAAAGCACCAGGTTAACGATGGATTCCAGTTCAGGTGACATGATCACATGTCACTGCAAGGCTTCATTACTTACTTGCCAGCACAGACATATACAGGAAGACTCACAGGTAAATACAGCCATCTGCTGGTAACACCCCTCAGGTAGAATTTACATTAAGGCCAGACAGCGATGTGTTGATGGCCCTACAAGGACAATTTACCTCTCACAATGGGTCATAGAAGAAACACGCCTCTGAAAGAATATGGTCAGTGGCTGCCCTTGTGAGTCATCAAAGCATGTAAGGACATGGGATATGGTCATGTGACCCTGGACTCCCACTTGGGCCAGTAACTTTCCAGGCACGTGGGCTGTGGGCTTTGTTTGGGACAATAAAATTCCATGCAGAGGGCAGAGGATATAGAAGGATCCCTGAGACATCCCCACCTTGTCTTCATTTCTCTGCACTGCTCTGATGCTGATCTCTGAACACCAAAAAATCACTGGAATGTATCTGATCTATTAACCGTTTATAACTCTGCACCGATTTGGTTCCTTGCAGCACATCCTTGGGCTCTATGCTCTGTGCAGAGTTCCAGGCCGCGTGTGGTCCCTGGTAAACAACCAAGACAAGGCTGAAAACAGCTGTGTGGAAACCTGTTTGTTTGGCTGTTGTTTGTAACTGTTCCTTTAATAAATTCCTCCTGTTTAAGAAGGACGGCAACTCCACTGATCACAACACACAAATAGCATCACTGTATCTAATAGAGCCCAGAGGAGCAATGCCCACTCATGGCCAGAGCAATGGTGCTGGGAAGTCAGGACTCCCTATTCTCAGCTTTGACACCGACTCATTTTGTTCCCTTGGGTAAATCACTTTACCGCTGTGTGGCTCAGTCTGTTCATAACACGGGGATAATGATTCCTACCCTCCTAGCTAAAGAGCTTCTAGATGTAGTGATCAAAAGCGTCATGCAGAGCATACTTGAGACTCAGCTTTACTGTTCAGCTTCAGCCCCTGGGCAATGGGGTCCCTGTAGCTCCAGATAAGGTACCGTGTGTGATGGGTTGGTTCACAGAAACCCACTTGGGAGCTGCCAGCTGATGTGCAAAGGCCACCTCTGTTTCTATTCTCCCCTGCCAGCTACCGGTGGTTCCAGCACTCAGTCTTGCTGAAGCCAGACACACCCATCTGCTCCAGACACAGACCCAGAGTCTGAACCACCTATCCCGAAGCTGCAGGGTTTACCTGAGAACAGCTCACAGAAGCCTGCTTGCCCTTAGCACTCAGATGCCCAATTCCCAATGGGGTCTAAACCCAAATAAATCCGTTTTACCCTGTATAAGCTTTATACAGGGTAAACTCATAAATTGTTCGCCCTCTATAACACTGATAGAGAGATATGCACAGCTGTTTGCTCCCCCAGGTATTAATACATACTCTGAGTTAATTAATAAGTAGAAAGTGATTTTATTAAATACAGATAGTAGGATTTAAGTGATTTCAAGTAGTAACAGACAGAACAAAAGAAGTTACCAAGCAAAATAAAATAAAATACGCAAATCTATGTCTAATTGCACTAAATACAGATAAGATCCTCACCAGTTCCAAAATGTTCCCTTTTACAGGCTAATCTTCTTTTAGCCTGGGTCCAGCAATCACTCACACCCCCTGTAGTTTTCAGTTTCCTTCAAGTGTCCTGGGGGGGTGGAGAGGCTTCTTCTTTAGCCAGCTGAAGACAAAATGGAGGGGTCTCCCACGGGTTTAAATAGACTGTCTCTTGTGGGTGGAGACCCCCTCCTCACCCTCTGTAGAATCCAGTCACAGAATGGAGATTCGGAATCACATGGGCAGGTCACATGCCCATGCATGACTCAGGACTGCAGGTAGCAGCCATTACCCACATGCTGCCTTGAACGTCCTCAGGTAGACTTCTAATGTGGATTGGAGTCTTCCAAGCTCTTTTGTCTGTTAAGTGCCCCCTGACTGAACACCTAATTTGCACATTCCTTTCCCAAGAAGTCATCAAATGTTCTAACTGAGGCCCCTTAGAAATCAAGCAATCATACAGCCAATGTTCATAACTTTGAACACACAAATGGTGCCTGTATACAACTAGGGTGAACATAACCAGTAGATCGTACCCTTTACATAGATATGTTACATGGCCTATGTAGCAAAACCCTATTCCAGTTATATCATATTCCCACAAAGCCTTAGGGGAGGTCCCGTCACACCGTGTATGTGTGTAAGTAGCCAGCTAATGGCAGGTGTGCTGTTTATCTCCCTCCCTGTGAGCCACCGAAGCCACCCCAGCCTCTGCCCAGCATCCCAGCTAACGCAGGGGACCATTCTTCTGCCTTTCTCAGCTGTTGTCCACCCAGCTTCAAAGCTGATCCCTTGTCCTTCCCCAGACACCTGGTGCAGGGCAAAGAGGTCCCAGCCCATACCCATTGTAGGGCTCTGCCTGCTCCAGGCTCCCAGACGGGAGGAACAAATTGGAACTCTTCCCTCAGGACTTTGTAGTTGAGCCTTAGGGTTCACAAGCTGTATGATGCACAGTCTTGACCATCTGCCTCGGAACGCGGCTCCCAAACCTCAGCTGTTTTTAAACAGCTTCCTGACTTCCCTCTCTGCTCTGTCGGCCCCAGCGCTGCACCCATTGCTGGCTCTTTGTCAGGCTGCAGTAGCTCCTGTCCCAGCTCTGGAGAAGAGGGAGTCCTGCTGGTGTGGGGGAGGAAGGTGGAGACGACCCACAGTCTGATGGGGGGAGGAGAGTTGCAAGCAACGGGGTTGGGGCCTTGGGGGAATAGGAGAAGAGGGCAGGGTCTTTAGGGAAGTGGCGGGGCAGGGGTGCAGCCTGAGAACTCCAATGACCAGCAATTAGAAAGATGGCAACCTTATGAGTTAATGAGTTGTACACATACAGATTCCCCAGTTTGTCACGCTGACACATGACAGTAAGGTCAGGAAAGGGTTTAATGTCTCCTTGACAGCCCAATCAGTGATTCAGTGAAAAGGGTCTGGTACCATGTCACCAGCCAGCTCTGCCTGGAGCTCGGCCTGAGAGCCAGAGGACCAGGAGAAAATTTTAGGACTCTTTATGAGCAAAGAGCCAGATCAATCTGTCCCGCATCTGTTTGGTCCTCACCCCATAGATGATGGGGTTTAGCATGGGGGGCAGAAGGAGGTAAACGTTGGCCATGAGAATGTGGAAATGTAGGGGCACATTGTGACCAAATCGGTACATGAGGAAGGAGAAGAGTCCTGGGATGTAAAAGGCTAAGATGACACAGAGGTGGGAGCCACAGGTCGCAAAAGTCTTGAGCCGGGCGTCCTTTGTGGGGAGGCTGAAGATGGCCCTGAGGATATGGATATAGGAAACAGTGATAAAAAGCACATCCAGACCAATCACAGAGAATATCACAAAGAGGCTATAATAACTACTGATGCGGATGTCGGCGCAGGCCAGCTTCACCACGGCCATGTGCTCACAGTATGAGTGGGGGATGATGTTGGTTCTGCAATATGGCCATTGCCTCGCCAGGAAGGGATGGGGCATTACGAGCATGCCGCCACGCAGCACCACAGCCAGACCGATCTTGGCCACCACAGTGTTTGTCAGGATGGTCGAATGTCTCAGGGGATCACAGATGGCCACATAGCGATCAAAAGCCATGGCCACGAAGATCCCAGACTCCATCACTGAGAAGCAGTGAATGAAGTACATCTGGGTGAGGCAGGCATTGAAATTGATCTCCCTGGAATTGAACCAGAAGATGCTCAGCGTTTTGGGCATGATGGACATAGACAGGACCAGGTCAGTGATGGCCAGCATGCAGAGGAAATAGTACATAGGTCCATGGAGACTTGACTCCCTCTTCACGATGAACAGGATGGTGGAGTTCCCCAAGACAGCTATGGCGTACATGGCACAGAATGGGATGGAGATCCAGACATGGGCTGCTTCCAGGCCAGGAATGCCAAGCAGGATGAATGTGGAGGGGTTGGTGAAGTCAGTTCTGTTGGAATCTGACATGGAGTAGGGAAGAAGGTGTCCAGTTCTGAGGCAGAACCGTGTCTCCTGAATGTACCGTATGTTCCCCTGACTTCCTGTACATGCCCAGGGCCTAGGGTGATGGTCAGAATACAAATGCCTGCATGGAGAGACAAAGTTAATATGAGGCACTACATGCACTACTGGAGGCTGTTCTCATGGGTGAAGCAAATTTTCACTATTCAGATAAATGAATTATGAACAACTGACCCTACAAATGCCAATTCCATGTTTTATGGTGCTCTATGCGTTAATAATTCCTTCACTTCGTAGTGTGGGAAACCTTAATAGGCACCAGAAGGAACCACCAGTGTGGATACTGGGTATTCCTCATTGTTCCTTAATGAAATGAAACCAATGCTAGAGAACCATGCTATAGGGCGTTCCCAATTCACCCGGTAGCTCAAAATCTGAGAGTGGAAAAAAACTAAACCTTTGCCAAGACATGTTCAAGGGGGAAACATGCCAACAAGAACATAATTCAGGGAAAAGACCTGGGAGGCATTAATAGCAGCTCCACGGAAACACATGTTCATTTGCAGCAGTGGCCAAAACACTGGCAATGTTCAGATCCCTAAGCAATGCATGAAGAATACTCTGCTCTGGATTTGAGCTCAGTTTTAGTCACCGAGTCTGTATACAGGATATAGCAGATAGAAGGGGTATTTCCGAGACAGGCTATAAGAATGGGGAAGGCTGTCATATGCAGTCAGACTGAAAAGTCTGGGACTGTTTACTTTAGAGAAGGGAAAAATATATGATAGAGGAGAAGAAAATGAAGACTATGACTGATTAGATTCAAATGGAAAAACAGAGAACAGTTCCCAACCAGTAATATGTATAGACACTTAGTGCAGGGAAGAATCAATGCTCGGTGGGGCTAAGGATGACAAAACGTTGTTTTTTAAGTAAATTAAGAACAAAATAAATCCTAGAAAAGGTTTAGGCCAATTCCTAGAGGGAGAAAGAAAACTTGTTATTGTCACAGAAAAGATAGATGTGTTCAAGAAATAGTTTTCTTCTCAATTTGGAAATAAGGAGTATGAGTTACTCATATCAGATGAGGTGTTGAAATACTTTCCAGTTCATTAACAGTCAGGGAGGATTGATTCATAGAATCATAGAATTGGAAGGGACCTCTTAAGGTCATCTAGTCCAGTCCCCTGCACTCAAGGAAGGACTAAGTATTAAAGAGCATCTACAGTAGAATCTTAGCATTACAAACACCAAGTTACGAACTGCCAGATCAACCACACACCTCATTCGGAACCAGAAGTACGCCATCAGGCAGCAGCAGAGCCAAAACAGAAAGAAAAAAAAAAAAGGAAAATACAGGACAGTTCTGTTATAAACTATTTAAAAATAAATGGAAAGTTTTAAAAAAAGGTTTGACAGGGTTAGGAAACAATGGAAAAGCTGGTGTGGGATTAGTTAAAAAAAAGTCTAGGAATATAATTAATGCCAGTCTACAACATGGTTTATGGAAAACGGTTCTTGTCAAATGCACCCGATTTCATCCTTTAATTAGAGCACATGTTTGGTTGATCAAGTGAACTACACAGGTGCAACAGACTTTGATTTTACTAAGGCATTTGATTTAGTAGGATAAACCATTCAGATAAAAAAATGAAGACTCTACAATATCACTAGAGAACACAATAAATGGACAAACACTGGCTGACTGACAGATCTCAAAAAGCAGTTGTCAATGGGCCATTGTTAGTGAATGGGGGTGTTTCCAGTGGAGTTCTTTCAAAAGCCTGCTCCTAAGCGACCAGAGGAGCTAGCGAACAGGAATGGCTAAGAGGGAAGTTTTGCGAGGGAGTTCTCCAGGTGAAGGAGGATCGATTGTGTGTCCTTTGGGGTAAGTTTGTTGTCTGTAGTGTGTGTGTTTGTGTTTGTGGTGTGCTTGCTGCTTACTGAAATATATGGTGTGGTATGTTTATTTGGAGGACCATGTGATGAGTCTAGTCGCCTGGTAGGCAAGGCTCAGAGCTTCTTAACGAGGCTTTCATCCCTAAGCCCTTTAGCCCCCATCAACATTTAACCAGGGGGCGGGGATACTCAGGAAGAGCAGGGTTTTAAAAAGCCTGCTCCTAAGCAACCAAAGGAGCTAGCAAACAGGAGTGGCTGACAGGGGAGTTTTGCAAGGGAGTGTGTGGGGGGGAGCTAGATACACTTAACGTTCTCTAAACTTAAATCCAAATACACCACCTGATAAAAACAAAACATCAACAATGCAAGGAACTGCAGGAGTACAAAGAGAACGCAGGCAGAAGTCCAGCAACAGAGTGGGGGCTACCCAGTTTACTGCACCCACTGCAGCATGTGTGACTACGTGCCCTATGGGCAGGTAGCGTATGAGTGCATTCCATTAAAGGAGTACCTGGCCCTCAGAGACCACGTACGGGCCTTGGAGAGCAGAGCGGCTAAACTGGAGTAACTAAGTGAAACAGAGAGATACATAGATTGTACTTTCTGAGACACAGATGAACAGTCCCACCACTGGTCTGACAGCCTCTGTGCTGTTGAGGAGGATGAAAGTCTCAGGGAACAAGAACATCCAACTAGAGGCGAGGGAAATGATCCCATAGTTGGGAACCTCCTTCCAGATGATGTCTTGGTATCCTCTTGTGCTGAGGAAACCTCTCTGGGGAGGGAACTTTAGTTATTGGGAAGAGAAAGGTAATAGTAATGGGGGGACTTGATCATTATAAACATAGATAGCTGGGTTTGCGATGACCAGGATATCCACATGGTGACTTGCCTGCCTGGTGCAAAGGTTGCAGATCTCTCAAGACATCTAGATAGATGTATCTGTAGTGCTGGGGAGGTGGCCGTGGTACATGTAAGTACCAATGACATAGGGAAAAATAGAACAGAGGTCCTGGAGGCCAAATTCAGGCGGCTAGGTAAGAGAATGAAGTCCAGAAGCTCCATGGTAGCATTCTATGAAATGCTTCCAGTTCCATGCACGGGGCCCATTAGACTGACAGAACTGCAGGGTCTCAATGCGTGGATGAGATGATGGTGTACGGAAGAGGGGTTTAGATTGATTAGGAAGTGGGGAAACTTTTGGGAAATGGGAACCTATACAGGAAGAATGGGCTCCACCTAAACCGAAATGGAACCAAAATTGCTGGCACTTAAAATTAAAAAGCTCATAGACAACATAAGAAAATAAGAATATAAGAATGGCCATATTGGGTCAGACCAAGGGTCCATCTAGCCCAGTATCGTGTCTTATGACAGTGCCAATATGAGGTGCTCCAGAGGGAATGAACAGAACAGGTAATCATCATGTGATCCATCCCCTGTTGGCCATTCCCAGCTTCTGGCAAACAGAAGCTAGGGACACCATCCCTACCCGACCTGTTTTGTCCTTCTGATAGATTTTGTGCCCTAGTATTACTGTGTCCCATTGACTATTCTCATTCCAGCAGATTTCTGTGATGCCTATTATGTCAATATCCTCATTTAATATGAGGCACTGTAGTTCACCCATCTTATTATTTACACTTCTAGCATTTGTATATAAGCACTTTATAAAATTGTCACTTTTTAACTGTCTGCCATGTAATTGAATAGGACTCTTTTTCATTTGACTATTTCTTATCAGATCCCACCTGTATTTTATCATTTTCCATCCTCTCCTTCCTACTAGGACATAGAGAATCTGTATTAATAGATCCTCCCCTAAGAGATATCTCTGTCCTGCGCACCTGTTGGCTTTACCCCAGCCCTTATTTTTAAAACTGCTCTAAATTGGCTGTTACCACTCAAGAAAAAGATCTTGGCGTCATTGTGGACAGTTCTCTGAAAACATCTGCTCAATGTGCAGTGCAGTCAAAAAAGCTAACAGAATGTTGGGAATCATTAAGAAAGGGATAGATAATAAGACAGAAAATATCATATTGCCTCTATATAAATCCATGGTACGCCCACATCTTGAATACTGCATACAGATGTTGTCACCCCATCTAAAAATATATATATTGGAATTGGAAAAGGTTCAGAAAAGGGCAACAAAAATGATTAGGGGTATGGAATGGCTTCCGTATGAGGAGAGATTAATAAGACTGGGATTTTTCAGCTTAGAAATGAGTCGACTTAAGGGTACATATGTTTTAGGTCTATAAAAGTATGACTGCTGTGGAGAAAGTAAATAAGGAAGTGTTATTTACTCGTTCTGATAACAAAAGAACAAGGGGTCACAGGTTTAAAACAAATAAAAGGAAGTATTTTTTCACACAGCGCATGGTCAACCTGTGGAACTCCTTGCCAGAGGATGTTGTGAAGGCCAAGACTATAACAGGGTTCAATAAAGAACAAGATAAATTCAGGGAGGATAGGTCCATCAATAGCCTTTAGCCAGGATGGGCAGGGATGGTGTCCCTAGCCTCTGTTTTCCAGAAGCTGGGAATGGGCCCATGCAAATAAAATGTTTTCATACTGACAAATGGAAAGTGATCCTCTCAGAACAGGGAACACAGGCCCACCCGTTAGACTAGGGCACTGTATTATGGAGTTGTGAGTTGGAGCATGGGAAAGATTTTACCTTTGCACATGGCATTGGAGAAATCGATTGCGTCCAGTCCCGGGGCCCACATTTCAAAAAGGAGGTTAAAAAATTGGAGAGGATGCAGAAAAGAGCCACAAAAATGATTGGAGGCTGGAGAAAATGGCAGACAGAGAGAGAGACTTAAAGAGCTTCATCTATTTTATCTTATCAAAAAGTCGATCAAGCGGAGACTTTCATAGGGAGAAACCTATGGGTAATAATGGGCTATTTAATCTAGCAGAGAAAGGCAGAGCAAGGCCCAATGCCGGGAAGCTGAAGCCAAACAAATTTCAGTTGAAAATAGGGCCAAATGTTTAGCACTGAGGGTGATTAACTGTTGGAACAAACTGTGAAGGGAAGTGATGGATTCTCCAACTCTGCACTTCTCCAGATCGAGACTGGATGCTTTTCTGGAAGATACACTGGGGTAAGGTTGGTATAGCTACATCTCTCAGAGGTGTGGATGTTTTTGCTATTGCAAAAAAAGCAAATGCAATTTTGGGTTGCATTAACACAGGCATAGCATACAAGTCACGGGAGGTGATAGTACTGCTCTACTCGATGCTGGTCAAGGTCAAATCTGGAGTACTGTGTACATTTTGGGTCACCAATGTATAGGAAGGAGGTAGAGGAACTGGAAAGGATCCAGAGGTGAGAGACAACTATGATCCAAGGGATGGAATACAAGCCACACGAGCTAAGGCTGAAGGAACTGGGTATGTTTACTATGGAAAAGAGCAGATTGAGGGATGACATGACAGCGGTCTTCAGATACTTGAAAGGCTGCCATAAAATAACCATGGAGAAAAGTTGTTCTCTCTTGCCACAGAGGGCAGGACAGGAGGCAATGGGTTCAGATTTCAGCATAGCAGATTTAGATGAAATGTGAGGTAAAACTTCCTAACTGTAAGAAAAGGAGGACAATGGAAAAGATACCTTGGGAGTTTGTGGAAGCTGCTTTGCTGGAGGTTTTCCAAGGAGATGGTATAGTCATCTGTATGGGATAGTTTAGATGCAACTAATCCTGGTTCTTGGTCTATGATTCTATGATGTATAATCTTAGTGTAGACCAGGTCTTAGTCAAACACAAGTTATGGAGCTCAATACAGGGGTAAGTGGATGAATTGTAATGGCCTGTGTTATACAGGAGGTCAGACTGGATGATCTAATTGTCCCTTCTGGCCTTTAACCCTATGAATCTATCAATAAATAAAATAGATCAGGCATTTATATTTACTCTGTCTCAGAACACACGAACAAGGGAATATTCAATTACATTGAAAGTCTGAACATATAACACTGAGAAAAGAAAATTGTTTACATTGTTTGCGTGTGGCACTCCTTGCCACATACATTGTTGGAGCAAAGAGCTTAGATGAATGGGATTCACAAATGGATTGAGGCTGTCTGACACATTCAATTAGGAGACCTCATTTTCAGTTCCTTACATGTTTGCCAAACTTTAACCGTTTGGACTGAAATTTCCCACACTGGGTGTCTGCTTCCATCTGAATTGTTTTTGGAAACTATAAGGCATAACAGTTCAGCCAACTTCTCAAATGAAGCTAGGAGAAAATATGTCTTACCCATGTTGAAAAAATCTTAGAATTATTCCAGTGAGGAGCCCTAGCACCTCCATGTTTTCCAGCAGATAAAAGTCAAATTCCAGGCCATAGCCTCAGAATTTGGCCTTGTCTTATCCATCTACTGACAACTTTTGTCCTGAAGGATCCACTGTGCCACTGAAATGCAGCCGCCTTGGGATTTGTGGCCATCAGCCTATGGGCAGGGGGACACAGCAAAGAGTAATACTGAAGCAAACGTCACCTGTGGCAAGGGCCCTTGGACGTTTAGTGGCTGTGCAGAGAGGAATGGACCACAGACCTATTCTCTTTCCCAGAACGCCATTGCTGCATTGGGTTTGTCGATCAGGTGAGCGCCTTAGCAAGAGATGGGTACCTGTGAATTCTGAGATAGAAGCGTCTTCCCTGGGAATCCCCCTCAGGTAGCTGTGTCCCACACCTCTCTCACCCCAGCATCTGCAGCAGCATCCCACGCTGAGAGACGACCCAGGGTGTGCACCATTTATAATATAGCTCTGTGCAATCCCAATGGGGTTCGCTCAGCCTCTAGAGGAGAAATGGCATCTGGATGTAAACAGGCTGGAGACTGGAGACATTCTAGCTAATGTCTCTCTTTCCGTGTCTGTGCTTCTGTGTTTTTTATCCAGCTTTAGGAATAAACAGTAATTAAGGGACCTTCCCAAAGGGAGATGAGAACTCTTGGGCTCTGTGCTGAGTCAGAGAGGAATTGGCTGCTCTGTGTATTTGTGTATATTTAAAAATTATAGTTGATTACTAAGAAAACTAGGGATAATGCCTAAGTCTCCCCAGGGTCTGATACCCTGTGAATGCCCAGGATGGGTCATCCCTTCCAATCCTGATATTCTATGATTCTATGGCTGGATAGATAGCAGACAGAGAGATCTGGAGAAAGATGCCTGAGGGGAGAGACAAGAATTTTGTGCAGGCACATAGGGCTGTCGCTAAGGGATCACAGATCAGTAAATCTCATCAGTAACTATGACCATACTGTGCAGTACCTTTCATTGAAGGATGTTCAAAACACCTAGCAAAGGAAAGTCACTATGAACATATTCCCATCATACAGATAGGTAAACTGAGACACGGGGAGAGGTGGCTCAGCACAGGTCACACAGAGATTGCGTAGCAGGATGACAGACAGAACCCAGGAGTCCTGACTTCCCTGCCGTAATCACAGTCTCTCCGTCATGCCAAGAGGGAAATGGACTCCGGCTCTGGCAGGGACTGTTCATTGGGTGGCATGCAGAGGAAAGGCTGGTAGAGGGCGCCTGAGCCTTCACCACCCTCTCAAGATGAATCTGAGGTTTTCAGAAGTACCTGGAGGTTGTGAGCTCCCCGCTCCTATGAGGTGTCAACTCTGGGACTCCACTTCTGATCAGATCCAACCCGCATTTTATCTTCCATCCTCTCCTCCTTACCAGGACATAGAGAATCTCCATTAATAGATCCTCCCCTAAGGCAGGTCTCTGTCTGAACCATGTGCTCATCTACCCCATTGGCTTTCCCCCAGCCCGTAGTTTAAAACTGCTCTACAACGCTCTTAATTTAAATGCCAATATTCTCGTTCCATTTTGGTTTAGATGGAGTCCGTCCTTTATAGGCTCCTCCTTTCCCAAAATGTTCCCCAGTTCCTAATAAATCTAAACCCCTCCTCCCTACACCATCATCTCATCCATGCATTGAGACCCTGCAGCTCTGCCTGTCTAAGTGGCCCCGTGCATGGAACTTCACATAAGTACATAAAGATGTCTTGAGAGATCCACAACCTTCGCATCAGGAAGGCAAGTCAACATGTGGTTTTCGGGGTCGTCAAAAACCCAGCTATCTATGTTGCTAATGATCGAATCCCCCATAACTATTACCTGTCTCTCCCTAATAACTGGAGTTCCCTCCCCCGGCGAGGTATTCTCAATGTGAGAGGATACCACAACATCATATGGAAGGAGGGTCCCAACTGCTCCAGTTTGATGTTCTCCTTCCCTGAGACTTTCATCTTCCTCAACAGCACAGAGGCTGTCAGACCGGGGTGGGACCATTCTACTCTGTCCTGGAAAGTCTCATCTATGTACCTCTCTTGTCTCCCTTAGCTCCTCCAATTCAGCCACTCTGGTCTCCAAAGCCCGTATATTGTCCCTAAGCATGTAACTCTCACTGATTTGGGCCTCTAGGAGCTTTGCAATGGGCTGGAGAGAGGTGCCTATTTCCACGTGGGATCGTCAGCTATGAGCCCTCTTCTGGAGGGAGATGCCTAGGACAGGTCAGCGCTTTCTCAGGAGAGATCCAAGAGAGATGTGGAAGACCCAGATCCAAAATCACTGCTTTATCTGATTTGAAGCAGGGACATAAACACAGGGCTGCCACATCCCACATGAGTGCCCTGAGCACCAGGCAAATGGCAATTCTGGGTGGGCCTCTCAGTCTGTCTGACTGGAGCTGTTCCACTTCGTACAAATAAATCTTCAGTGGAACAGGGATTTGAATCTGGGTCTCCCACATTCCAGGTGAGAGTGCTGAACCACTGGGGTATGGGATATTCTGGGAGTGCACACACATGGACACACATGGACACACATGCAAACAAACACATGGACACATGCACACCCACACACACACATTCCCGACCTGAAAGGCCCTATCCGTGAGGCATGGTCTGAGAACCCCTAACGGATCGGGACTGCTGGGGAGATGGGCAGGGGAACACCTCGTTGGAGAATCCCACCAGAACTGAGTCCTGAGCAGATCATTTGCTGTGGAGCAGCATCAGCACTCAGGTTGCTTTGTGCAGGTTACTGGCGGAACCGTAGGCTCCTACATGGTTAGGCAGCAGATGAGCCGGGGTTTTGAGAAAGGCAGCAGCAGCTAAGTTCAATATTAACCTAAGTGCCTTTGTGGATCTAGCCCTAGCCGTGTTTCTGGAAGATGCTTTAGTTAAACACAAGTGAAGGTTTTCAAAGCCCAGGCTGCCGGCTGGCGACACTTGGAGGAAACAGCCTGTAGTCAAATGTTCAGCTGTGTGTGCGTGTTCCCTCTGTGTGCCTGCCCAGCTCTGCGTAGGGAGCTGGCACAACGGACCTCGAGTGAACTGCTCAATGAGACCACAAAATCCGTTTCAGTAGCGAAAGCACTTGGTCAGGTTTATTGTGGATGAAGCACGGCAATAGCACCTGTCAGACTCTACAGGGTTACTAAGACATGTATGTCCATGACAATGGAGACAACTCAATTAGTGGCGGGATTTTCCACTATCCCCTCGGCTGGCCAAAAACACTCCCGCTGAGATACCTCTTTATACACCCATACAAACAAGTTACATGTTCCCCTCTGTCATGTCTAGGTGACACCCATTACCTTGTATGTGTTGGTTCATTCAAAACATCTCTTTCATCACGCTGTCATCCTGACGTTATCTTTAAGATGGGTCAGCGTGTTCTTCTTATCTTTGGGGAATGTGTTGGCATTGAGGTGCTCTGGTACCACCCTTCTGGAACGTTTGTGCATGAGTGCTGTGTGCCCAGCACCTCTTAGGAATGTGTGTTTTTGCAATAGCAGCCTGTTCTTGCCAGATTCTGTGAGCAGGGCCTGCCTCTTGCTCACAGCTTGTCTTTGATTTATATCAGCAAAGCTTTGACCACTACTTTAGCCCAGGCCTTAGGCCTCATACCAGGCCTCTGATACAAGAGTTTATGTCTCAGGCTCTCTTCCTACTACACAGCCAAGTTCACAGATATCCAACTCTCTCTTTTTAAATAACTCTTTCCTCCTTTCTTTGTACAAGGACCAGGCTCCCTGCAGCAAAACAAGTTTTTATTTGCTCTTCCAGTCCTCTAGTGGCTCTATGTTCCAGCTCCTTGTCCTGCTAGATCCCGGGCAATGCCCCTTCCTTAGGTGGCTATCAGCTGTAGCACCATTGTGGGAGGAGAACATGGTGTGATGCTCTATGATTGAATATGACCATTATTATCATTGTTGCTACCATGGTTTTGCAATTGCAACCAATCTTGTACAAAGCATGTCATGTCACGTGCCAATGGGAAAGTGTGACGGGTTAGTTCACAGAAACCCACTTGGGAGCTGCCAGCTGATGTGCAAAGGCCACCTCTGGTTCTATTCTCCCCTGCCAGCTACTGGTGGTTCCAGCACTCAAAGTTTTGCTGAAGCCAGACACGCCTATCTGCTCCAGACACAGACCAGAGTCTGAACCACCTGTCCCAAAGCTGCAGGGTTTACCTGAGAACAGCTCACAGAAGTCTGCTTGCCCTTAGCACTCAGATGCCCAATTCCCAATGGGGTCTAAACCCAAATAAATCCGTTTTACCCTGTATAAGCTTTATACAGAGTAAACTCATAAATTGTTCGCCCTCTATAACATTGATAGAGAGATATGCACAGCTGTTTGCTCCCCCAGGTATTAATACATACTCTGAGTTAAATTAATAAGTAGAAAGTGATTTTATTAAATACAGATAGTAGGATTTAAGTGATTTCAAGTAGTAACAGACAGAACAAAAGAAGTTACCAAGCAAAATAAAATAAAATACGCAAATCTATGTCTAATTGCACTAAATACAGATAAGATCCTCACCAGTTCCAAAATGTTCCCTTTTACAGGCTAATCTTCTTTTAGCCTGGGTCCAGCAATCACTCACACCCCCTGTAGTTTTCAGTTTCCTTCAAGTGTCCTGTGGGGGTGGAGAGGCTCCTTCTTTAGCCAGCTGAAGACAAAATGGAGGGGTCTCCCACAGGTTTAAATAGACTGTCTCTTGTGGGTGGAGACCCCCTCCTCTCCCTCTGTAGAATCCTGTCACAGAATGGAGATTCGAAAATCACATGGGCAGGTCACATGCCCATGCATGACTCAGGACTGCAGGTAGCAGCCATTACCCACATGCTGCCTTGAACGTCCTCAGGTAGACTTCTGATGTGGATTGGAATCTTCCAAGCTCTTTTGTCTGTTAAGTGCCCCCTGACTGAACACCTAATTTGCACATTCCTTTCCCCAGAAGTCACCAAATGTTCTAACTGAGGCCCCTTAGGAATCAAGCAATTACACAGCCCATGTTCATAACTTTGAACACACAAATGGTGCCTGCATACAACTAGGGTGAACATAACTAGTAGATCATAACCTTTACATAGATATGTACCTGGCACAGGCAGCACAAAACATATTCCAGTTATGTCATATTCCCACAAAGCCTTATGGGAGGTACCGTCACACCCTCCCCCTGAACTTACTGCCAGAGACTTGGACACTGTCCATGGCGGAGGCAGTACCCGTAAAATTCCTGTTTGTCTTTGATCACACTTCTTTTCAGTACCTTGAAACCATATGTCAGTTCTAGGGGTTTTAGCCCATTTTGAGGTTCCTGATCCCCAGATGCCTGAAAACAGGTTGGGGTGTAGCATTAACAGAATGCAGACAGCAATACCTGTTAAAGTGGAGGTGTCTTGACCTTTAACCACCAAGGCCATGAGGCGGTGTGCCTCAGTTTCCCCTTCTACACAGCAGCATGGGCCTGTTATGCTTTTGCTGCTGTGCCAAGCTTCCAGTCTATTTACAGGTATAGGCTGCAAAGCAACATGCTTGTGGGGCTGTCTTGTTACCATCCCTAGCATGTACAACAGTTTTCTCCATAAATCAGGTATGTTCCATGTTTTTAGAGGGTTTACCACTAGTATGAATTCTTTTGTTTTATCCCAGAGGTGAATCAGCAAAAGACACAAGGTTANAAATGGAGGGGTCTCCCACAGGTTTAAATAGACTGTCTCTTGTGGGTGGAGACCCCCTCCTCTCCCTCTGTAGAATCCAGTCACAGAATGGAGATTCGGAATCACATGGGCAGGTCACATGCCCATGCATGACTCAGGACTGCAGGTAGTAGCCATTACCCACATGGTATCTTGAACGTCCTCAGGTAGACTTCTAATGTGGATTGGAATCTTCCAAGCTCTTTTGTCTGTTAAGTGCCCCCTGACTGAACACCTAATTTGCACATTCCTTTCCCAAGAAGTCACCAAATGTTCTAACTGAGGCCCCTTAGAAATCAAGCAATCATACAGCCAATGTTCATAACTTTGAACACACAAATGGTGCCTGCATACAACTAGGGTGAACATAACCAGTAGATCACAACCTTTACATAGATGTGTTACATGGCCTATGTAGCAAAACCCTATTCCAGTTATATTAGACATACATTTATGAGCCCCTTTATGGGGTACACTGTCACAGAAAGTTATGATTTGCTAAGTATGACTATCCTGCTTATATAGGGGGTTCCAAAGAGGATGGATCTAGACTGTTCTCAGTGGTACCAGATGACAGAACAAGGAGTAATGGTCTCAAGTTGCAGTGGGGGAGGTCTAGGTTGGATATTAGGAAAAACTGTTTCACTAGGAGGGTGGTGAAGCACTGGAATGGGTTACCTAGGGAGGTGGTGGAATCTATTTCCTTAGAGGTTTTTAAGGTGAGGCTTGACAAAGCCCTGGCTGGGATGATTTAATTGGGATTAGGTCCTGCTTTGAGCAGGGGGTTGGACTAGATGACCTCCTGAGTTCTCTTCCAACCCTGATATTCTATGATTCTATGATTCTATATGCATGTATCATCTTTGTGTCTGTAGTTATGATTATTGGCCATGGACTTGTATCCTATACATGTATTGTATTGTTGGGTAACACCCCTCAGTTGGAACTTACCTTAAGGCCAGGCAGCGATGTGTTGATGGCCCTACAAGGACACTGACCTCTCACAATGGGTCATAGAAGAAACATGCCTCTGAAAGAATATGGTCAGTGGCTGCCCTTGTGAGTCATCAAAGCATGTAAGGACATGGGATATGGTCATGTGACCCTGGACTCCCACTTGGGCCAGTAACTTTCCAGGCAGCTGGGCTGTGGGCTTTGTTTGGGACTGTAAAATTCCATGCACAGAACAGAGAATATAGAAGGACCCTGAGACATCCCCACCTTGTCTTCATTTCTCTGCACTGCTCTGATGCTGATCTCTGAACACCGAAAAATCACTGGAATGTATCTGATCTATTAACCATTTATAACTCTTCTTCTTTTCTTTTATTATTAGTCCTATAGTTTTTGGTTACTAAAGGATTGGCAGCAGCGTGATTATTGGGTAAGATCTGAATTTCATAATGGCCTGGCTATGTGGCTGAGCTCTTGAGATTAAAGGCCCCTATATGTGGTGACATTGGTTTTCATCAGCCGCTCATCATTCAGTTCAGTGAGACAAGGGCTGGGATGCCTACGGAGCCTCCATTTTTGGCTTCTAGTTAACCAGTGTAGTGAGAAAGAAATTTACTTTTGTTACTGGCCTGGTATAATCTAATGATAGAATATCCACCAGTCTGGGGTGAGTCTGCCCAATTTCTCAGCAGTTGGTCCTGAATTTGGCATCCTCAGCTGTGTCCCACTGAGATACGGTGACACATGGACAAAGAGTTTACTGTTGATAGGTGCTTCACAGTGCTCCCTACTCCCAGGAGCTATCACACTTTACAGATAGGGAAATGGAGGCAGCAGGAAGGGAAGTGTCTTGAGCCAGGAACATAGCCCATGAGTCCCTAGCTGCCAATCCATTGCTTAGTCTCTCTCAGACCTGGCTTGTATGGTCCATGCAGCAGCACAGATGCCATGTGCGCTCTCCTCATTGGTTTCTCTAGTGAGGGGATCTCCCCTGATTTCAGTGGGGATGCACCACTTACACCAGCTGAGGATTTGTCCCAAGTCATTTAACTAGAGATAAAGTGTCAGCAGAGACCAGTGAGCTGGGAGGGAAGAGTCCCAGCTCTGCCATGGATTCTCGGGGTGACCTTGGGGAAGTCACTTCCTCACTCTGAGCCACAGTTTATCCATTCATTAAATGGAGAGGATTATTTATTATCTCTAGTGTGCTGCTACAAAATGGCTTAATCAGGACCGTAGAATCACACACTTCACCGATTTGCAGCACATTGTTGGGCTCTATGCTCTGTGCAGAGTTCCAGGCCGCGTGTGGTCCCTGGTAAACAAGCAAGACAAGGCTGAAAACAGCTGTGTGGAAACCTGCTTTTGTGGTTGTAGTTTGTAACTGTTCCTTTAATAAATTCCTCCTGTTTAAGAAGGACGGCAACTCCACTGATCACAACACACAAATAGCCTCACTGCATCTAATAGAGCCCAGAGGAGCAATGCCCACTCATGGCCAGAGCAATGGTGCTGCGAAGTCAGGACTCCCTATTCTCAGCTTTGACACCGACTCATTTTGTGCCCTTGGGTAAATCACTTTACCGCTACATGACTCAGTCTGTTCATAACACGGGGAAAATGCTGCTTAGCCTCCTAGCTAAAGAGCTTCTAGATGTAGCGATCTAAAGTGTCATGCAGAGCGAATGTTAGACTCAGCTTCACTGTTCAGCTTCAGCCCCTGGGCAATGGGTGCCCTGTAGTTCCAGATAAGGTGCCGTGTACGTGTGTAAATAGCCGGCTAATGGCAGCTGTGCTGTTTATCTCCCTCCCTGTGAGCTGCTGAAACCACCCCGGCCTCTGCCCAGCATCCCGCCTGTCACCCCCAGCGCTGTGTCCTCGCTGCACTCACTGCAGGCTCCTTGGCAGGCTGCAGCAGCTCCTGTCCCAGCTCGGGAGAACAGGGAGCCCAGCTGGAGAGGGGAGGAAGGTGGAGATGACCCACAGGCTGATGGTGGGAGGAAAGCAATGAGCAACAGGAGCAGGGAATTGAGGGAAGAGGAGGAGAAGGGGGCGGGGTCTTGAGGAAAGTGGTGGGGCAGGGGCGGGGCCTGAGAAGTCCAGTGACCAGCAATTAGAAAGATGGCAGCCTTATGAGTTAATGAGTTGTACACAGACAGATTCCCCAGTTTGTCACGCTGACACATGACAGTAAGGTCAGGAAAGGGTTTAATGTCTCCTTGACAGCCCAGTCAGTGATTCAGTGAAAAGGGTCTGGTACCATGTCACCAGCCAGCTCTGCCTGGAGCTCGGTCTGAGATCCAGAGCACCAGGAGAAAACATTAAGTCCCTTTATGAGCAAGGAGCCAGATCAGTCTGTCCCGGATCTGTTTGGTCCTCACCCCATAGATGATGGGGTTTAGCATGGGGGGCACCAGGAGGTACATGTTGCCAATGAGAACGTGGAAATGTAGGGGCACATTGTGACCAAATCGGTACGTGAGGAAGGAGAAGAGACATGGGCTGTAAAAGGCTAAGATGACACAGAGATGGGACCCACAGGTTGCAAAAGTCTTGAGCCGGGCATCCTTTGTTGGGAGGCTGAAGATGGCCCTGAGGATATAGATATAGGACACAGCGATAAAAAACACATCCAGACCAATCACAGAGAATATCACAAAGAGGCCATAGTAACTACTGATGCGGATGTCGGCACAGGCCAGCTTCACCACAGCCATGTGCTCGCAGTGCGTGTGGGGGATGATGTTGGTTCTGCAATATGGCCACCGCCTCGCCAGGAAGGGATGGGGCATTATGAGCAATCCACCTCGCAGCACCACAGCCAGACCGATCTTGGCCACCATGGGGTTTGTCAGGATAGTGGAATGTCTCAGGGGATCACAGATGGCCACGTAGCGATCCAAAGCCATGGCCACAAAGATCCCAGACTCCAGCACTGAGAAGCAGTGAATGAAGTACATCTGGGTGAGGCAGGCACTGAAATCAATCTCCCTGGAATTGAACCAGAAGATGCTCAGTGTTTTGGGCAGGATGGATGTAGACAGGACCAGGTCGGTGACGGCCAGCATGCAGAGGAAATAGTACATGGGCCCATGGAGGCTCGGCTCCATCTTCACGACGAACAGGATGGTGAAGTTCCCCAAGATGGCTATGACATACATGATGCTGAAGGGGATGGAGATCCAGACATGGGCCGCCTCCAGGCCAGGAATGCCCAGCAGGATGAAGGTGGATGGGTTGGTTGTGTTGGAATCTGCCATGGAGTAGGAGAGAAGGTGTCCAACTCTGAGGCAGAACGGTGTCTCCTGAATGTACCATAAGTTCCCCTGACTTTCTGTATGTTCCCCGGGTCTAGGCTGATCGGCTGAGTACAAATGCCTGGATGGAGAGACAATGTTAATATGAGGCACTACATGCACTACTGGAGGCTGTTCTCATGGGTGAAGCAGATTGATCGCTCTTCGCACACTGAAAAATGACATTTTCATTATTCAGAGAAATGATTTATGAACAACTGTGTGGTGGAAGAAAACTAAACCTTTGCCAAGACATGTGCAAGGGGGAAACATCCCAACTAGATCATACCTCAGGGAAAAGACCTGGGAGTCACTGATAGCAGCTCCACGGAAACACCTGTTCATTCGCAGCAGTGGCCAAAACACTGGCAATGTTCGGATCCCTAAGGAATGGGATGGAGAGTTCTCTGCTCTGGACATGCGTTCAGTTTTGGTCACCCAGTTTCTATAAAGCATAAGGGTATTGCCAAGACAGGCTATGAGAATGGGAGAGGCTGTCATATGCAGTCAGACTGAAATGTCTGGGGACTGTTTAGTTTAGAGAAGAGACAAATATATGATAGAGGAGAACAAATTGAAGAATATAACTGATTACATTCAAATGGGCAAACAGAGAACAGTTCCCAGCCAGTAATATCTATGGACACTTAGTGCTTCAAACGGGCTAATTCCACAATGCTGAGGCAAATTATCAGCGAAACTGATTGAGATGAAAAATTTCGACAGAAAAATGGGAATGGAAATTTGGAGTTCTTTAAGAAGAGTTTATTAGGTAGCTAAAAAGCCATGATTTTACACTCAATAAAGTGGACTAATTTGGCTAAAAACATGGTTCAGTGATAAAGTGAAGGTAGCCATTGGGAGGGAACAAAAGCAATATATGGCAAATGGGAAAAACGGGGGGGGGGGGGGGGAAATAGCAAGCAATACAAATTGGAAGTTATGAAAATTGACGTTAAAGACCACAGGGGAAAATCCATGCTTGACGGGGCTAAGGATTACAAAAAGGTGGTTATTTAGTAAATTAAGAACAAAAGAAATCCTGGAAAAGATTTAGGCCAATTCCTAATGGGAGAAACAAAACTTGTTAATGTTGCAGAAAAGGTAGATGTGTTCAAGAAATATTTTTTTTCTGCCTTTGGAAAGAAGCTTCCTGCTTGACTGAAATATACCGTGTGATCTGTTTGTTTGGGGGACTGTGTGATGAGTCCAGTGGCCTGCTAGGCAAGTCTGAGAGCTTCGTAATGAGGCTTTCATCCCTAAGCCCTTTAGCCCCCATCAACCCTTAACCATGGGGCAGGGCTACACAGGAAGAGCAGGGTTTTAAAAAGCCTGCTCCTAAGCAACCAGAGGAGCTAGCAAACAGGAGTGGCTTTTCAGGGGAGATTTGCGAGTGAGTGTGGGGGGGAGCTAGATACACTTAACATTCTCTAAACTTAAAGCCAAATACACCACCTGAAAAAAAAAGCCATCAACAATGCAAGGAACTGCAGGAGTACAAAGAGAACGCAGGCAGAAGTCCAGCAACAGAGTGGGGACTACTCAGTTTATTGCACCCACTGCAGCATGAGTGACTACCTGCCCTATGGTCAGATGGCGTATCTGTGCTTTCCGTTAAAGGAGTACCTGGCCCTCAGAGACCACGTATGGGCCTTGGAGAGCAGAGGGGCTAAACTGGAGGAACTAAGGGAGACAGAGAGGCACATAGATGAGACTTTCTGGGACACAGTAGAACAGTCCCACCCCCGGTATGACAGCCTCTATAATGTTGAGGAGGATGAAAGTCTAAGTGAACAAGAACATCCAACTGGAGCCGAGGGAAATGATTCCATAGTTGGGACCCTCCTTCCAGATGATGTCTTGGTATCCTCTTGTGCTGAGGATACCTCTCTGGGGGAGGGAACGCTAGTTATTGGGAAGAGAAAGGAAATACTTATGGTGGATTAGATAATTAGAAACATAGATAGCTGGGTTTGCGATGACAGGGAGATCCACATGGTGACTTGCCTGCCTGGTGCAAAAGTTGTGGACCTCTCGAGACATCTAGCTAGACTTATGTGTAGTGCTGGGGAGGTGGTCGTGGTACATGTAGGTACCAACGACATGAGAAAGAATAGGAGAGAGGTCCTGAGGCCAAATTCAGGCTGTTACGTAAGAGATTGAAGTCCAGCACCTCCATGGTAGCATTCTCTGAAATGCTTCCAGTTCCACACATGGGGCCCATTAGACAGGCAGAACTTCAGGGTCTCAATGCGTGGATGAGATGATGGTGAAGGGAGGAGGGGTTTACATTTATTAGGAAGTGGGGAAACTGTTGGGAAAGGGGGACCCTGTACAGGAAGGATGGGCTCCACCTAAACTGAAATGGAACCAAAATTGCTGGCACTTAAAATTAAAAAGATCGTAGAGAACATAAGAAAATAAGAATATAAGAATGGCCACACTGAGTCAGACCAAGGGTCCATCTAGCCCAGTATCCTGTCTTCTGACAGTGCCAATATGAAATGACCCAGAGGGAATGAACAGAACAGGTAATCATCATGTGATCCATCCCCTGTCGCCCATTCCCAGCTACTGGCAAACAGAAGCTAGGGACATCATCCCTAACCATCCTGGCTAATAGCCATTGATGGACCCCATCCTCCTTGACCTTTTGTAGTTCTTTTTTGAACTCTGTTATAGTCTTGGCCTTCACAACATCCTCTGGAAAAGAGTTCCACAGACTGACTGTGTGTTGTGTGAAAAAATACTTCCTCTTGTTTGTTTTAAACCCGTTGCCTATTAATTTCATTTGGTGACCCATAGCTCTTGTGATATGAGAATGAGTAAATAACACTTCGTTCTTTACTTTCTCCAGACCAGTCATGATTTTATAGACCTCAATCATATTCCCCCTTAGTCATCTCTTTTTAAAGCTGAAAAGTCCCAGTCTTATTAATCTTTCCTCATATGGAAGCTGTTCCATACCCCTCATCATTTTTGTTGCCCTTTTCTGAACCTTTTCCAATTCCAATATATCTTTTTTTTAGCTGGCGCGGCCATATATGCATGCAGTATTCAAGATGTGGGCATATCATTGATTTATATAGAGGGAATATGATATTTTCTGTCTCATTATCTATCCCTTCCTTAATGATGCCCAACATTCTGTTCACTTTTTTCACAGCTGCTGCACATGGAGTGGATGTTTTCAGAGAACTGTCCACAATTTATCCAAGTTCTCTTTCTTGAGTGGTAACAGCCAATTTAGAGCAGTTTTTAAAATAAGGGCTGGAGGAAAGCCAACAGGTGCGCAGGACAGAGACATCCCTTAGGGGAGGATCTATTAATGGAAATTCTCTATGTCCTAGTAGGTAGGAGAGGATGGAAAATGATAAAATACAGGTGGGATCTGATGAGAAACAGTCAAATGAAAAAGAGGCCCATTGAATTACCTCATGTAATGGCAGACAGTTAAAAAGTGATAATTTTATAAAGCGCTTATATAAAAATGCTAGAAGTCTAAATGATACTAGAGTGCCTCGTGTTAAATGAGGATATTGACATAATAGGCATCACAGAAATCTGGTGGAATGAGGATAGTCAATGGAACACAGTAATACCAGGGCACAAAATCTATCAGAAGGACAGAACAGGTCATGCTGGTGGGAGAGTGGCACTATATGTGAAAGAAAGCGTAGAAGCAAATGAAGTAAAAACTTTACATGAACCAAACTGTACTATAGAATCTCTAGGGATAGGTTTCAGAATGGTAGCCATATCAGCAAAAACAACGAGGAGTACTTGTGGCACCTTATAGACTAACAAATGTATTTGGGCATAAGCTTTTGTGGGCTAAAACCCATTTCATCAGATGCATGGAGTGGAAAATACAGTAGGAAGATATATATAGCATCTTTTCATGTACTGCTATATATATCTTCCTGCCGTATTTTCCACTCCATGCATCTGATGAAGTGGGTTTTAGCCAAGGAAAGCTTATGCTGAAATTAATTTGTTAGTCTATAAGGTGCCAGAAGGACTCCTCGTTGTTTTTTCTCTAGGGATAGTAATTCCATGCTCCAATAATAAGAATATAGCAATAAGGATATACTACTGACCATCTGACCAGGATGGTGATAGTGACTGTGAAATGCTCAGGGAGATTAGAGAGGCTATAAAATAAAAAACTCAATAATAACGGGGTATTTCTTGAACCATAAATGCCTGCTTCTTGGAGCATGTAGTCCTGGAAGACACAAGGGGAGAGGCAATTCTTGATTTAGTCCTAAGTGGAGCACAGGATGTGGTCCAAGAGGTGAATACAGCTGGACCACTTCGTAATAATGACAATAATATTAAATTTTACATCCCTATGGCAGGGAAAACACCATAGCAGCTGAATACAGTAGCATTTAATTTCAGAAAGGGGAACTACACAAAAATGAGGAAGTTAGTTCAACAGAAATTAAAAGGTACAGCGCCAAAAGTGAAATCCCTGCAAGCAACATGGAAATTGTTTATAGAAACCATAAGAGAGGTTCATCTTAAATGTATACCCCAAATTAGAAAGTATAGTAAGAGAACCACCTTGGCTAAAAAACAACGTAAAAGAAGCAGTGAGAGACAAAAAGGCATCCTTTACGAAGTGAAAGTTTAATCCTAGTGAAGAAAATAGAAAGGAGCATAAACCCTGAAATGTAAATATATAATTAGGAAGGCCAAAAAAGAATTTGAAGAACAACTAGCCAAAGACTCAAAAAGTAATAGCAAAGATGTCGTTAAGTACATCAGAAGCAGGAAGCCTGCTAAATAAGCAGTGGACGATTGAGATGCTAAACAAGCATTCAAGGACGATAAGGCCATTGCGGAGAAACTAAATTAATTTTTGTTTCGGTCTTTACGGCTGAAGATATGAGGGAGATTCTCAAACCTGAGCCATTCTTTTTAGGTTACAAATCTGAGGAACTGTCACAGATTGAGGTGTCATTAGAAGAGGTTTTGGAACAAATTGATAAATTAAACAGTAATAAATCACCACGACCAGATGGTATTCACCCAAGAGTTCTGAAGGAACTCAAATGTGAAATTGCAGAACTACTAAGTGTAGTCTGTAGATCAGCTTCGGTACCAAATGACTGGAGGACAGCTAATGTGATGCCAATTTTTACAAAGGGCTCCAGAGGTGATCCCGGCAATTACAGGTCAGTAACCCTGACTTCAGTACCAGGCAAACTGTTTAAACTTTAGTAAAGAAGAAAAATTTCAGACATAGATGGACATCATTTGTTGGGGAAGAGTCAAAATGTTTTTTGTAAAGGGAAATCATGCTTCACCAATCTACTAGAATTATTTGGGGGGTCAACAAACATGCAGACAAGGAGGATCCAGTGGCTATAGTATACTTAGATTTTCAGAAAGATGTTGTCACCCCATATCGAAAAAGATATATTGGAAAAAGATATATGGGAAAGGTTCAGAAAAGGGCACCAAAAATGATTAGGGTTATGAAAAGGCTACCATATGAGAAGAGATTAATAAGAGTGGGATTTTTCATTTTAGAAAACAGATGACTAAAGGTGAGATATGATTGAGGTCTATAAAATCATGATTGCTGTGGAGAAAGTAAATAAGGAAGTGTTATTTACTCCTTCTGATAACACAAGAACAAGGGGTCACCAAATGAAAGTAATAGGCAACAGGTTTAAAACAAATAAAAGGAAGATTTTTTTCACACAATGAACAGTCAGCCTTGTGACCTCCTTGCCAGAAGATGTTGTGAAGGACAAGACTATAACAGGGTTCCAAAAAGAACTAGATAAGTTGATGGAGGATAGGTCCATCAATGGCTATTAGCCCAGATGGGCAGGGATGGTGTCCCTATCCTCTGTTTGCAGAAGCTGGGTATGGGCCACAGGGAATGGATCACTTGCTGATTACCTGTTTTGTTCATTTCCTCTGAGACACCTGGCATTGTCTACTGTCAGAAGACAGGATGCTGGGGTAGATGGACCTTTGGTATGAAACAGTATACCCATTCTTATGTTCTGAATGGATCAGTTCTAGGCCTGATGCTATTCAATATTTTCATCATGTATTTGGAAACAAATAGAAAATCATGGCAGATAAAATTGCAGAAAACCCTAAGATTGGCAGAGTGGTTACAATGAGGAGGCCAGGGCAGGCATAATGCTTGATCTGGAGCATTTGGTGAGCTGGGTCCATGCAAACAAAATGTTTTAATATTGTTAAATGCAAAGTGATCATCTCGGAACAGGGAATGCAGGCCCACCCCACAGACTAGGGCACTGTATTATGGAATGCAGGGACCCTGAAAAGGATTTTGTGGTCATAGTGGAAAACCAACACATTGTGAGCTCCCAGTGCGATGCTCTGGACAAAAGGGCTGATGTGATCCTTGGATGTATAAACAGGGGAGTGGTGAGTTGGAGCAGGGGAAGGATTTTACCTCTGCACATGGCATTGGAGAAATCAATTGCATCCAGTCCCGGGGCCCACATTTCAAAAAGGAGGTTGAAAAATTGGAGAGGGTGCAGAAAAGAGCCACAAAAATGATTCGAGACTGGAGAAAATGGCAGACAGAGAGAGAGACTTAAAGAGCTTCATCTATATATCTTATCAAAAAGACGATCAAGGGGAGACTTTCATAGGGAGAAACCTATGGGTAATAATGGGCTATTTAATCTAGCAGAGAAAGGCAGAGCAAGGCTCAACGCTGGGAAGCTGAAGCCAGAAAAATTTCAGTTGAAAATAGGGCCAAATGTTTAGCACTGAGGGTGATTAACTGTTGGAACAAACTGTGAAGGGAAGTGATGGATTCTCCAACTCTGCACTTCTCCAGATCGAGACTGGATGCTTTTCTGGAAAATACACTGGGGTAAGCAAAATACACTGGGGTAAGCAAAATACACTGGGGTAAGGTTGGTATAGCTACATCTCTGTGTGGATGTTTTTGTTATTGCAAAAAAAGCAAATGCAATTTTGGGTTGCGTTAACACAGGTATAGCATACAAGTTACGGAGGTGATAGTACCACTCTATTTGATGCTGGTTAGACCTCTGCTGGAGTACAGTTTGGGTCACCAATGTATAGGAAGGAGGTAGAGGAACTTGAAAGGATCCAGAGGTGAGAGACAACTGTGATCCAAGGGATGGAATACAAGCCATATGAGCTAAGGCTGAAGGAACACGCTATATTTACTTTGGAAAAGAGCAGATTGAGGGGTGACACGACAGCGATATTCAGATACTTGAATGGCTGCCATAAAAAAAACATGGAGAAAAGTTGTTCTCTCTTGTCACAGAGGGCAGGACAAGAGGCAGTGGGTTCAAACTTCAACATAGCAGATTTAGATGAAATTTCAGGGAAAACTTCCTAACTGTAACAACAGGAGGACAATGGAAGAGACACCTTAGGAGGTTGTGGAAGGTTTGTCCTGAAGGATCCATTGTGCCACTGAAATGCAGCCACCTTGGGATTTGTGGCCATCAGCCTATGGGCGGGGGGGCACAGCAAAGAGTGATACTGAAGCAAATGTCACCTGTGACAAGGGCCCTTGGATGTTTAATGGCTGTGCAGAGTGGAAAGGACCACAGACCTATTCTCTATCCCAGCACGCCCATCTTGCACTGGGCTTGTTGAGCAGCTAAGCTCCTCAGCAAGAGATGGTACCTGTGAATTCTGAGATGGAAACGTCTTCCCTGGGAATCCCCCTCAGGTAGCCGTGTCCCACACCTCTCTCACCCCAGCATCTGCAGCAGCATCCCACGCCAAGAGCCAAACCAGCGGTGCGCACCATTTATAGTATAGCTCTGTGCAATCCCAGGGGCGTTTGCTCTGCCTCTAGAGGAGAAGCGGCATCTGGATGTAAACAGGCTGGAGACTGG
Organism: Platysternon megacephalum; assembly: GCA_003942145.1. NCBI lineage: Eukaryota > Metazoa > Chordata > Testudines > Platysternidae > Platysternon > Platysternon megacephalum. Next base: position 426,359 of record QXTE01000476.1, read on the forward strand.
AGACACTCTAGCCAATTCTCTCTTTCCATGTTTGTGCTTCTGTCTTTTTTATCCAGGAATAAACAGTAATTAAGGGACCTTCCCAAAGGGAGATGAGAACTCTTGGGCTCTGTGCTGAGTCAGAGAGGAATTGGCTGCGCTGTGTATTTCTGTATATTTAAAAACTATAGTTGATTACTAAGAAAACTAAGGATAATGCCTAAGTCTCCATAGGGTCTGATACCCTGTAAATGCCCAAGATGGGTCAACAGTGTGCTTTTGTTGCCAAGAAGGCTAATGGCATTTTGGGCTGTGTAAGTAGGAGCATTGCCAGCAGATCGAGGGAAGTGATCATTCCCCTCTATTCATCATTGGTGAGGCCTCATCTGGAGTACTGTGTCCAGTTTTGGGCCCCACAATACATGAAGGATGTGGAAAAATTAGAAAGAGTCCAGCGGAGGGCAACAAAAATGATTAGGGGGCTGGAGCACATGACTTCTGAGGAGAGGCTGATGGAACTGGGATTATTTAGTCTGCAGAAGAGAAGAGTGAGGGGGGATTTGATAGCTGCTTTCAACTACCTGAAAGGGGGTTCCAAAGAGGATGGATCTAGACTGTTCTCAGTGGTACCAGATGATAGAACAAGGAGTAATGCTTGTGGGGGAGGTTTAGCTTGGATATTAGGAAAAACTTTTTCACTAGGAGGGTGGTGAAGCATTGGAATGGGTTACCTAGGGAGGTGGTGGAATCTCCTTCCTTAGAGGTTTTTAAGGTCAGGCTTGACAAAGCTCTGGCTGGGATGATTTTGTTGGGAATTGGTGCTGCTTTGAGCAGGGGGTTGGACTAGATGACCTCCTGAGGTCCCTTCCAACCCTGATATTCTATGATTCTATGGCTGGATGCATAAGGATGTTCAAAACATCTAGCAAAGAAAAGTCACTATGACCATATCCCCGTCATACAGATAGGTAAACTGAGACATGGGGGGAGTGGCAGGATGACAGATAGAACCCAGGAGTTCTGACTTCCCTGCCGTAATCACAGTTTCTCCGTCATGCCATGAGGGAAATGGACTCCCATTCTGGCAGGGACTGTTAGTTGGTTGGTATGCAGAGGAAAGGCTGGAAAAGGGAGCCTTTGCCTTCCCCCTCCTCTCAAGGTGACTCTGAGCTCCCCATGCCTGTGAGGTGTGAACTCCTGGACTCCACTTCCGCTCTCACTCAGAAACCTGCCAACGGATCATAGGCACTGGGGTCACTTTGGAGGAACAGATTGAGCAAAAGCAACACCAACAGAATGCTCCTGTGGATAGAGAGCTGCCGGGGCCTGTCCTCGCCCTCCTCACAGAGCTGCAGTGGTAGAAGGCTGCCCTATAGGCAGGATAGAGACTGGATTAGCATTTTCATTGGATTTGTTCTTCCCCTGTCAGTTCAATTCCTCCCAGTCTCTCCCCGGTGGAATTGAAATCGAATGTTCCTGGCTGAGTCAGACCTTCCAGCACTGCCCCGGCTGGAGGGCGCTTGGATTCCCACCGCTGAACTCTCTGCCTGCTCATCTGGCTCATTGGGGGTATTTCTCCAGTGCGGAGCATCTGGGTTTTTAAGCACCGGGATGAGACTGAAGAAATTCTTCTGGCCAGGGCAAAAGGAGTGGAGTGTCCACCTGTTTTCAAGTTACTAATACACTGTAGCTGGCAGGTCAGATCTGATGAGAAACGGTCAAATGAAAATAGAGTCCCATTCAATTATATCACATAATGGCAGACACTTAAAAAGTGCCAATTTTAAAAAGTGGTTATATAGGCCTGTGCCTGCCTGGCAACTAGCGAGAGTTGAATGCCCAAAAACCCAGCTGCTTGCATAGATTTATCTCAAAACTCTGCCTGAATCTCTTCCTGGAGTTTGCTGCATCACCCGAGAGTTTCAATGTCTTGAGGGCTTCCAGTTGTTCCATCTCCGTGATGGCTCCTTTGTTCCTTCACCACAGCCAGGGGTTGTCTTGGGAATTCATGAGAAGGAGGCTCAGTCTGCACTCGAAGGAGGGAGGCGTGATTAGAACGAAAGCAGCGTTACAAATGCTAACGGAAAGCCATGCGCTCCCAGCTGTGTGTCTGGTGCAGCCGCCACTCAATGGCCCGTTCTCACAGCCCCAATCTAGCCACTCAATGGCCCAGTTCTCGCTAGTTCCCCTGAACTTGTGCTCTGCTCTTAAAGGCACAGGACACACTTCTAACAGCCAGGGCAGGGCTGTGCGTTTCAGCTGTCTCACACCCACCCAGTAGCCTATGGAACCACCCATTCATAGTGCTGTTACTCCTCCATCTCCCACCTACCGCCTTTCTGGTTTGTTATGCACAGTAGCTGTGTCTTGTCTTAATTTAATGTATATGCTCCTTGGGGCAGGGGGTGTTTCTCCTTCTGTGTGTGGGTAGTGCCCAGCCAAAGGGTCCCTGAACTAGAGCGGGGCCTCTGGATTCTTCCAAAATACAAATAATGCTAATAAATTGTTAACACAATAATCCAGCCTGTTAAAGTTTTCAAAGCCCAGGCTGCCGGCTGGCGACACTTGGAAGAAACAGCCTGTAGTCAGATGTTTGGCTGTGTGTGTGTGTTCCCTCTGTGGGCCTGCCCAGTTCTGCGTAGGGAGCTGGCACAACGGACCTCGAGTGAACTGACCAATGAGACCACAAGATCCGTTTCAGTAGCGAAAGCACTTGGTCAGGCAGGGCCGGCTCCAGGCACCAGCGAAGGAAGCAGGTGCTTGGGGTGGCCAATGGAAAGGGGCGGCACGTCTGGGTCTTCGGCAGCAATTCGGCAGTGGGTCCCTCACTCCCTCTTGGAGGGAAGGACTCCCCGCTGAATTGCCGCCAAAAAATAAAGCGGCGCGGTAGAGCTGCCGTCAAAGTGTCGCCAATCACGGCTTTATCTTTGTTTGCTTTGCCACTTGGGGCGGCAAAAAAGCTGGAGCCGGCCTTGTGGTCAGGTTTATTGTGGATGAAGCACGGTAATACACCTGTCTACAGGGTTACTAAGACATGTATGCCCATGACAATGGACACAACTCAATTAATAGCGGGACTTTCCACTATCCCCTCGGCTGGCCAGAGACAGTCCCTCTGAGAGACCTCTTTATACACCCATACAAACAAGTTACGTGTTCCCCTCTGACATGTCTAGGTGACACCCATTACCTTGTATGTGTTGGTTCGATCAAAACATCTCTTTCATCACGCTGTCATCCTGACGTTATCTTTAAGATGGGTCAGCGTGTTCTTCTTATCTTTGGGGAATGTGTTGGTATTGAGGTGCTCTGGTACCACCCTTCTGGAATGTATGTGGTCAGTGCTGTGTGCCCAGCACCTCTTAGGAATGTGTGTTTTTGCAATAGCAGCCCTGTGCTTGCCAGATTCTGTGAGCAGGGCCTGCCTCTTGCTCACAGCTAAACTTTGCTTTATATTAGCAATGCCCTGTCTACATTGGTTCAGGCCCCAGGCTTCATACCAGGCCTCTGATACAAGAGTTTATGTCTCAGGTTCTTTTCCTACTACACAGCCAAGTTCCCAGACGTCCACCTCTCACTGTTAATGAACTCTTTCCTCCTTTCTTTGTACAAGGACCAGGCTCCCTGCATCAAAACACATTTTTATCTGCTCTTCCCGTCCGACAGTGACTCTAGTGTCCCGGCTGCTTGGTGGCTAGCAGCTGTAGCACCGTCGTGGGACGAGAACATGGTGTGCTGCTCTATGATTGAATAAGACCATTGTGACAGTGTACCCCATAAAGGGGCTCATAAATGTATGTATAATATAACTGGAATAGGGTTTTGCTACATAGGCCATGTAACACATCTATGTAAAGGTTGTGATCTACTGGTTATGTTCACCCTAGTTGTATGCAGGCACCATTTGTGTGTTCAAAGTTATGAACATTGGCTGTATGATTGCTTGATTTCTAAGGGGCCTCAGTTAGAACATTTGATGACTTCTTGGGAAAGGAATGTGCAAATTAGGTGTTCAGTCAGGGGGCACTTAACAGACAAAAGAGCTTGGAAGATTCCAATCCACATTAGAAGTCTACCTGAGGACGTTCAAGGCAGCATGTGGGTAATGGCTGCTACCTGCAGTCCTGAGTCATGCATGGGCATGTGACCTGCCCATGTGATTCCGAATCTCCATTCTGTGACTGGATTCTACAGAGGGAGAGGAGGGGGTCTCCACCCACAAGAGACAGTCTATTTAAACCTGTGGGAGACCCCTCCATTTTGTCTTCAGCTGGCTAAAGAAGGAGCCTCTCCACCCCCCCAAGGTACTTGAAGGAAATTGGAACCAAAGACAGTAACTACAGGGGGTGTGAGTGATTGCTGGACCCAGGCTAAAAGAAGATTAGCCTGTAAAAGGGAACATTTTGGAACTGGTGAGGATCTTATCTGTATTTAGTGCAATTAGACATAGATTTGCGTATTTTATTTTATTTTGCTTGGTAACTTCTTTTGTTCTGTCTGTTACTACTTGAAATCACTTAAATCCTACTATCTGTATTTAATAAAATCACTTTCTACTTATTAATTAACTCAGAGTATGTATTAATACCTGGGGGAGCAAACAGCTGTGCATATCTCTCTATCAGTGTTATAGAGGGCGAACAATTTATGAGTTTACTCTGTATAAAGCTTATACAGGGTAAAACGGATTTATCTGGGTTTAGACCCCATTGGGAATTGGGCATCTGAGTGTTAAAGGCAAGCAGACTTCTGTGAGCTGTTCTCAGGTAACCCTGCAGCTTTGGGATAGGTGGTTCAGACTCTGGTCTGTGTCTGGAGCAGATAGGTGTGTCTGGCTATCAGCAAGACTTTGAGTGCTGGAACTACCTGTAGCTGGCAGGGGAGAATAGAAACAGAGGTGGCCTTGGCACATCAGCTGGCAGCTCCCAAGGGGGTTTCTGTGAACCAACCCGTCACAACCATGATCATCATTGTTGCTACCATAGTTTTACAATCGCAACACATCTTGTACAAAGCATGTCATGTCAGGTGTCAATGGGAACATTATGATTTGCTAAGTATGGACTTGTATCCTATACCTGTGTTGTATTGTTGGTAGAATTTTCCCCTCTGGTAGAATTTACATTAAGGCCAGATTGCTACGTGTTGATTGTTACCCAGGGTTCTTGCAACCCAAAGCTCTTGGTAACTTTTACTCCGTGCGAGGAGGTGTCAGGAAATAAATCAGGGGAGACACGGCCGTCCGGCCGATAGATGGCTGCACAAACAGGACAACACAAGAGTGCTTTCACTCAAAGCTAAACTTTACTTAGTCTCAAGCACTTACACACGTCCGCAACAAGATTAGTAAAACACCCCTGTGACAGGTTGGATCCCAGAAACCCCCTTGGGAGCTGCCGCCCGATGTGCAAAGACTACTTCTATTCCTGTTTTCCCTGATAGCTCAGTGGCTTCAGCTCCCTGTCTTGCTGAAGCCAGACACCCCCGTCTGCTCCAGCACAGACCCAGGGTCTGAATTACCTGCCCCAAAGCTGCAGGTTTACCTGAAAACAGCTCACAGAAGTGTGCTGGCCCTTAGCACTCAGATGCCCAATTCCCAATGGGGTCTAAACCCAAATAATCCATTTTACCCTGTATAAAGCTTATATAGGGTAAACTCATAAATTGTTCGCCCTCTATAACACTGATAGACAGATATGCACAGCTGTTTGCTCCCCCAGGTATTAATACATACTCTGAGTTTAATTAATAAGTAAAAAGTGATTTTATTAAATATAGAAAGTAGGATTTAAGTGATTCCAAGTAGTAACAGACAGCACAAAGTAAGTTACCCAGCAAAATAAAATAAAATGCGCAAATCTATGTCTAATCAAACACTGAATACAGATAATCTCACCCTCAGAGATGCTTCAGTAAGTTTTTTTTTAGACTGGACACCTTCCAGGCCTGGGCACAATTCTTTCCCCTGGTACAGCTCTTGTTCCAGCTCAGGTGATAGCTAGGGGATTCTTCATGATGGCTCCTCTCTCTCTCTTTTCTCCTCCACCCCTTTATATATCTTTTGCATAAGGCGGGAATCCTTTGTCCCTCTGGGTTCCCCCACCCCTCACTGGAAAAGCACCAGGTTAAAGATGGATTCCAGTTCAGGTGACATGATCACATGTCACTGCAAGACTTCATTACTCACTTGCCAGCACACACATATACAGGAAGATCACAGGTAAATACAGCCATCTGCAGACAATGGCTCTGGTTAATGGGAGTCATCAAGATTCCAAACCACCATCAATGGCCCACACTTTGCATAATTACAATAGGCCCTCGGAGTTATATTTTATATTTCTAGTTTTAGATACAAGAGTGGTACATTTATACAAATAGGATGATCACACTCAGTAGATTATAAGCTTTATAATGATACCTTACAAGAGACCTTTATAAAACTATTCCAGATACATTATATTTACTTATCATGTTTTTATAAAACCATATAGACTGCACAACGTCACAACCCCCACCCTTGATAGTTACCGACACTCAGTGTGGCTCTCGAGTGGCACAGTGGCAGCCCCTCTGCCGGTGGGGAACACAAGATGCATCCAGAGGGAGAGACCAGTCCCGAAGAGTCCCCCAAACGAGTCCAACTATCTCAAGCTTTTCCCCCTTATTTATACATTAGTAATAGAACGACATGTCCCTTTAAGAAACCTTGTTAAGTCAGCAGTTTTAATGATCAAGCAAGAGGTTTCTTCTGATTACTGATTAACCAGGTGTGGGTTTTTCCAGAGTTTGTAGCCTTGAGACCCCAATAGACATTCCTGGGGCACATCCTGCTCTCCTAAAATGGATGTACCAGCAACTTCAACACAATTCTTATCAGGAAGGACGCGGGGTCAAGCTGCCCTTTCTGTGGCACCCAAAAACCCCCTCCCCTCCTGCCTTGGTCAAGCTGAGGCTGCTGAATGGCCTATTTACAGCTTGCTGACTAGGCCGCCTTTAACAATAAGCCATAGTGGTTTTAGGCACTTTACTGGTTTGCCAAAGTCTCCCCGTACATTGATAGCTTTACAAGGACACTTACCTCTCACAATGGGTCATAGAAGACACACGCCTCTGAAAGCCTCTCCACTAATCCAGCTAAATGTGCTATAGGGCTAGCAGAGGCTAAGTACCTGGGGTATATTTTGGGAAGGGGAATAGTGAAGCCCCAAATGAATAAGCTAGAGGTGATTGAAAACTGGCCCCAGCCGACCCACTTGAACTGGGACTTCCCTGGCTCTGCCCTTCTGGGGAGCACTTGCCCAGGGAGACATAAATCTTCTTTTTGACCCACAAGACGCACTGTCTGGTCCAGGAAACATTTCCTTCAGGGTGCTCGGCTGGATCAATCCAGGAACTGGAGCACTCTGTTTAACTCTGAGGGCAGAGGAGAGAGGGCCATGTTTGGGTGAAGAGAACATCTTGTGGACACACCACCCTGCAGGTTTGGGATCGCCCAGCCCCATTCCCATGCTGCTCACAGGCCCCTAGAATCCATGTAGCAGTTTCAGGTTTGCTCTCCCAACCTCATTCAAGCTTCCGTGGCTGGACACCCTCCAAGCAGCTGTCTTTGGGTCCCACACACTAAACCCATGTGCTTTTGAGTCACAGCAGTGTTGAGGTCCTGCCTCTGGTTCTGGGTTTCTAGGCCCAATCTCAGGATGCAGCTTATGTTCTAGCACCTCCCACTGGAAGCGGAGACCTGCACACCAAGTGCTAAGGCCTTGACACTAGTTACGCTCCAGCTCCCCCAGACTCTCCAGTTTCTTCAACAAACCCTTCCCAGAGGTTCCTGTTTCCAGTTTCACTCTTTTGGGGCACATGCTCATTAAAGATGTGTGTTTTTTTCTCAGCAGCTCCTTGACAGCTGCTTTCTGTGTATTACCAGCCTGGGAAATTATTCCCTCCTCCTCTTTCTCAGGTGGGTTATTAGCATTTTCACATTGGGGCAGGGAGTTTGTTTAGAAACAGAGACAGGGGGATTAACATAGCAAAAGGCTTATAATTAAATTAAATCAAGGGTCAGAGATGAGCCTGAAATCATTGCCAGGCATTCCAGTTAAAAGATAGGAAACAAAGTGTAGGAATAAACGGTGAAAATGGAGAGAGGTAAATAGTGGTGTCCCCCCAGGGGTCTGTACTGGACCAGTGCTGTTCAACGTAGTCATGAATGATCTGGAAAAATGGGTAAACAGGGAGGTGGCAAAATATGCAGATGATAAAATATTACTTAGATACTTAACTCCAAAGCTGACTCTGAAGAGTGACAAAGGGATCTCACAAAACTGGGTGACTGGGCAACACAATGGCGATGAAATTCAGTGTTAATAAATGCAAAGTAATGCACATGGCTAAATGTAGTCCCAACTATACATACAAACTGATAGGGTACAAATTGTCTGGCTGGAGAGTCTTGCACGCATACTCGGGGTTCAGCTGATCGCCATATTTGGGGTCGGGAAGGAATTTTCCTCCAGGGTAGATTGGCAGAGGCCCTGGAGATTTTTCGCCTTCCTCTGCAGCACGGGGCAGGGTTCGCTTGCTGGAGGATTCTCTGCAACTTGAAGTCTTTAAATCATGATTTGGGGACTTCAACAGCTGAGTCAAGGGAGAGAATTATTCCAGGAGTGGGTGGGTCAGCTTTTGTGGCCTGCATCATGCGGGAGGTCAGACTAGATGATCATAATGGTCCCTTCTGACCTTAAATCCTATGAGTCTATGAGATGTTACCACTCAAGGATGAGATCTTGAAGTCATTGTGGATAGTTCTCTGAAAACATCCACTCAATGTGCAACAACACTCAAAAAGCTACCAGAATGTGGGGAATCATTAGGAAAGGGATAGATAATAAGACAGAAAATATCATATTGCCTCTATATAAATCCATGGTACACCCACATCTTGAATACTAACTGAGGATTTGGTCATCCCATCTCAAAAAAGATATATTGGATTCAGAAATTGACAGAGAAGGGCAACAGAAATGATAAAAGCTATGGAACACCTTCAGTATGAGGGAGATTAAAAAGACTGGGACTTCTCAGCTTGGGAAAGAGATGGCTAAGGGGGGATATGAGAGAGGGCTCCAAATCATGACTGGTGTGGAAAAATGGAATAAGGATATGTCATTTACTCCTTCACATAATACAAGAATGAGGGATCACCCAATGAAATGAATAGGCAGCAGATTTAAAACAAAGAAAAGAAAGTATTTCTTCACAGTCAATGTGTTGAACTCTTTGCCAGGGGATGTTATGAAGGCAAAAACTATAACATGGTTCCAGTAAGAACTCGAGAAGTTCATGGAGGATTGATCCATCAATGGCCTCTGTTTGGCAGAAGCTGGATCACTCAGAATTTCCCTGTTCTGTTCATTACCTCTGAAGCACCTGGTTTTGCAAAAAATTGGAAGAGAGGATACTGGGCTGGGTGGACCACTGGTCTTACCTAGTATGGTCACTCTGAAGTTCTTATATACATAGGCGCTGACTGCATGGGTGCTCTGGGGCTGAAGCACCCACAGGGAAAAATTAGAGGATGCTCTGCACCCACCGGCAGCCGAGCTTCTCCCTCTTCCCAATGTGTCTCACTTGCCCAAGGCTCTGCTCAACTCTTCCCCCTCCCTCCCAGGGCTTCCTGCCTGCTGAGAAACAGCTGTCTTGCAGTGCTCAGGATGCTCTGAGAGGGAGCGGGAGGAGTGGGGATGTGGCGTGTTGTGGGGAGGGGACAAGGGAAATGGGGTGGGGTGGGGGCAGAGCTGGGGCAGGAAGAGTCGGGGCGGGGTTTGCAGGAGGGGTGGAGTGGGGGCAGGGCATGGGGCGGAGGGGATGTCGAGCACCCACCCACCAGAGGTGAAGTCGGTGCCTATACTTATACAGATCCTACATGTACCTGCCCCCGGTGTAGGCCACAAGACCCACTCCCCTCCTAGAGCTGAGGGAGAACCCAGGAGGCCTGATGGGATCTCTCTCTCTGCAGAGTAAGTAATGAAGAATATCCATTAAAATTTGAAAACTCACCAGTTTCCTTAAGTGACTTGCCACAAGATGTTAAACAGGTTTATAGAAGAGCGGAGTAGATTTATGATTGCTTTAATTTTCTTTCTTTTATGTCGGAATTAGAAACACTGCCCCTGTCAGCTAACTGCCAAGTTTTCTGCCAAAACATTAAGTTTTCAAGTGCCTAAGTAGTCACTGGAATCACAGTTAAAATCGCCCCCCCACCCGCAACCCCCCCGCACCAAAATCTGAAATGAAGTCCCTGCCGGAAGATATGGGGAGGTGGAGAAAACTCAGTGAGTGAAGAGGGGAGGAGAAGAGCGGGCGACCCAGGCAGAGTCTTCGGGGGAAGAAATGGGGCAGTGGGTGGGACCCGAAAGGTCCAGTTACCAGCAATTAGAAATGTGGCCACCCTATGAATGCACAGAGGCCGATTCTGCACAGTGCGGTCAGGAAAGTGATTCACAGAAGAGGGCCCAGGGCCATGTCACCACCCAGAACTGCACAGAGATTCCGCTGAGAGCCAGAGCACTAGGAGAAAATTTTAGGTAACTTTATGAGTAAAAAGACAGAGCAGCCTGTCCCGGATCTGTCTGGTCCTCACTCCATAGATGATGGGGTTTAGCATGGAGGGCAGCAGGAGGTACATGTTGGCCATGACAACGTGGAAATGTAGGGGCACATTGTGGCCAAAATGGTGCACGAGGGAGGAGAAGAGACCTGGGATGTAAAAGGCTAAGATGGCACAGAAGTGGGAGCTGCAGGTCCCGAACGTCTTGAGTCGGGCGTCTTTTGTGAGGAAGCTGAAGATGGCCCTGAGGATCTGGGTGTAGGACACAGCGATAAAAAACACATCCAGACCAGTCACAAAGAATACCACAAAGAGGCCGTAGTAACTACTGACATGCATGTTAGCGCAGGTCAGCTTCACCACAGCAATGTGCGCGCAGTACGGCTGGGGGATGATGTTGGTTCTGCAATATGGCAACTGCCTTGCCAGGAAGGGAGTGGGCAGTGCGAGCATGCCGCCGCGCAGCACCATGGCCAGGCTGATCTTCGCCACCATGGGGTTTGTCAGGATGGTGGAATGTCTCAGGGGGTGGCAGATGGCCACATAGCAATCCAAAGCCATGGCTACCAGGATCCCAGACTCCATAGCTGAGAAGCAGTGAAGGAAGTACATCTGGGTGAGGCAGGCTCTGAAATCGATCTCCCTGGAATTGAACCAGAAGATGCTCAGCGTCTTGGGCAGGATGGATGTAGCCAGGACCAGGTCAGTGACAGCCAGCATGCAGAGGAAATAATACATGGGCCCATGGAGGCTTTTTTCCATCTTCACAATGAACAGGATGGTGAAGTTCCCTGAGATGGCTATGGTGTACATGGTGCAGAAGGGGATGGAGATCCAGATATGTTCCCAAGTCAGGTCCCCTGGCTGCCCTCTATCCACAGGAGTATTCTGTTGGTGTTGCTTTTCCTGAGTCTGTTCCCCCGAAGCCACCCCAGTGGTGTGTTGGCAGGTTTCTGAGCGGGAGCGGAAGTGGAGTCCCGGAGTTCACACCTCACAGGAGCGGGGAGCTCACAAACCCCACTAGTTCTGAAAACCTCAGATTCACCTTGAGAGGATGGCAAAGGAGAAGGCTCCCTCTTCCAGCCTTTCCTCTGCATCCCACCCAACGAACCATCCCTGCCAGAGCGGGAGTCCATTTCCCTCTTGGCGTGATGGAGAGACCATGGTTAAGGCAGGGCAGTCAGGTCTCCTGGGTTCTGTCACTCATTCTGACACTCAATCTCTGTGTCACATTGGACAATTCATGTCACCCTTTGCCTCAGTTTACTTATCTGTATAATGGGGGTATGTTCATAGTCACTTTCCTTTGTTAGGTTTTCTCAAAATCCTTCAATGAAAGGTGCAGCACAACATGGTGATAGTTACAAATAAGAATTACAGATCTCTGATGCCTTAGAGACAGTTCTGTGTGCCTGCAGAAAGTGCTTGTGTGTCCTCTCAGTCACCATTCTCCAGATCTGTCTGTCTAATATCTACCCATCCCTCCTAGATATCTACAAGGTATCAGGCCCTATGGAGATCTAGGCATTATCCCCTGTTTTCTTGCTAATTAACTATACATTTTAAATATACAAAATTACACAAAGCAGCCAATTCCTCTCTGAGGGCAGAGCCCAAGAGTTCTCATCTCCCTTTGGGAAGCTCCCTTAATTACTGTTTACTCCTAAAGCTGTTTCCAGCCTGTTTACATCCAGATGCTGCTTCTCTACTAGAGGCTGAGCGAAACCCCATGGGATTGCACAGAGCTATATTATAAATGGTGCATGCCCCTGTGTCGGCTCTCTGCGTGGGATGCTGCTGCAGATGCTGGGGTGAGAGAGGCGTGGGACATGGCTACCTGAGGGGGATTCACAGGAAGGACACTTCTGTCTCAGAATTCACAGGTATCCATCTCTTCCTGAGGAGCTCACCTGCTCGACAAACCCAGGGATCTGGCTGTTAACGGAGGGCTGTTACCTGACTTTTATCTGCTGGAAAACATGGAGGTCCTAGGGCTCCTCACTGAGGCAATTATAAGAATTTGTCAGCATGGGCAAGACATCTTGTCTCCTTGCTTTATTCAAGAAGTTGTTGAACCGTTATGTCTGAAACTTAAAAAAAAACAATACAGGCATAAGCAGTTGCCCAGTGTGGTAAATTTCAATCCAATCGCTTAGAGTTTGGCAAACTCATATGCAACTCAAAATGAGGTCTTCTAATGGAAGGTGTCAGTCCCCTAACTAAAGGTGGTGCCACCAGCACCACTTTCAATGGCCAATCCACTTGTGAATCCCATTCAGTTAAGGTCTTTGCTCCAAAAATGTCTGTGGCAAAGAGTTCAACAGGCAAAATAGGTATTATGTAAAACATTTTCTGTTATCAGTGTTATATATTCAGACTGTCAATGTAATTGAATGTTCCCTTTGAGGGTGTTATGAGACAGAGTAAACGTAAATGCTTGATCTAGTTTTTTTATCAATAGATTCATAATGTTCAAGGCCGGACGGGCCCATTTGATCATCCAGTCTGACCTCCTTATAACACAAGGCCATTAAATTTCACCTAGTTGCCCGTGTATTGGGCTCCATAATTTGTGTTTCACAAAGCCCTCGTCTACAGTAGGATTTTACATCATAGAATCTCAGAGCCACAGGGAGAGAAGGCCCCGAAGTGTCATCTAGTCTAACTGCCTGCCAAGAAGCATAGGAGCTTCTATGTCCTCAAGAGGCGTCTCTTCCATTGCCCTCCTGTTCTGACTCTTAGGAAGTTTTCCCTGAGATTTCCTCTAACTCTGCTGTGCTGTAGTTGGAACCCATTGCCTCTTGTCTTGTGCTATGTGGTAAGAGAGAACCTTTCTCCGTTTCTTTTATGGCACCTTTTCAAGTGTTTGAAGATGGGTATCATGTCCCCCTTTAATCTCCTCTTTCCAAACTAAACACACCCAGTTTCTACAGCCTTTGTTCCGTATGGTTTCTATTCCATTCCTTGGAGCATCTTTGTCCCTCGCCGCTGGATCTTTTCAGGTTTTCCTACATCCTTTTTATACACTGGTGCCTGGAACTAGACACAATACTGCCGCTGAGGCCTAACCAGTGCCGAGTACAAATATACTATCACCTCCCGTGACTTCATGTTATGCCGCTGTTAATGAACCCCAAAACTGCATTTCTGTGGTGTTTTTTGCAATAAGAAAAAAATCCACAGCCCTGAAAGATGTACCTATAGCAACCTAACTGTGGTGTCAGGCAACTGCTGGCTGAGATTTGCCAATTTTAATCCACTGTAGATGTGCTTCACTGATATTGTAGCATGTTCATTTTCATCTGAATGTTTTCCTGTACTAAATTAAATGCCTCAGACAAATCAAAGGCTATTGCATGTGCGCAGCTTCCTTGATCAGCCAAACACACTCTCATTAAAGGATTAGATTGGGTTTATTCCAGAAGACGGGTCTTCCATAAACCCTGTTGTTGACTGACATTAATTATATTCCTAGACTTTTTTGTTAAATAATCCCATACTAGGTTTTACCATTGTTTCCTAACGCTGACAAATCTTTTCTTTTTTTTTAAACTTTCCCTTCTTTTTTATGCTTTAGAGTTAACACGGAACTGTCCTGGATTTACTATCTTCTACTTTTTGGTCTCTGCTGCTGCCTGATTGTGTGCTTCTGCTTCCGAATGAGAAGTGTGGTTGATTGGTCAGTTTGTAACTCTGGTGTTCGTAACTCTAAGGTTCCATTATACATGCTCTTTAACACCTTCCTTGACTGCTAATGGACTGGGAAGTATTTCATCAGCTTATGTGATATGTGTACATCATAACGCATCTTTCCAAATGCAGAACTAAACTATATTGTGAATACATCTGCCTTTTCTGCAACTTTAACAAGTTTATTTCCCCCCACTAGGAATTGGCCGAAACCTTTTCTAGGATTTCTTTTGATTTTTCTCCAATGTTTTTTACATCCCTTATCAATTTTAATAACTTCCAATATGTATTGCTTGCCATCTATTTTCTCTTCATCCCATTAGTTCTATATTGCTTTCCCCGACCCCCTCCCCGCCTCATTTTTGCTGCCTTCACTTTGCCACTGAACCAGGTTTCTTGCCAAAGTTGGGCACTTTTTTATGGTGGAATCGAGGATTTTTAGCTATCTAATGAACTCTTCTTAAAGAACTCCCCATTTTTATGCTCATTTCCCTGTTTATATTTTTTCCTCCCAATCAGTTTTGCTGATAGTTTGCCACAGCTTTGGGGAAATAGCCCGTTTGTAGTACAAAGTGTCAGTAGATAATACTGGTTGGGAACTGTTCTCTGTTTGTCCATTTGAATGTGATCAGTTCCATTCTTTATTTTTCTCTCATCTATCACGTGTTCCCTATATTGTCAATTCTCTAAATTAAATAGCCCTAGACTTTTCTTTCTGTCCACATATGGCAACCTCCCTCATTCTCATAGCCTGTCTCAGAAACTCCCTTTTTAATTGCTATGTTCTTTATAGAGACTGGGTGACCAAAACTGAGTGTGTGTCCAGAGCAGGTTACTCTCCACCCCATTCCTTTGACATCTGAACATTGTCTTTGTTGTAAATGAGCAATTGTTTCCATAGACCTGCTGTCAACAATGCAGAGGTTTTTTTCCCTGTGTTGTGTTGCAGATGGCATGTCTTGGCAATGGTTTGGATTATTTTCACTCTCAGATTTTGAGGAACCGGGGGATTGGGAAAATCCCTAAAGCATAGACCCTCTAGCCTGGGTTTCATTGCATTTCCTGCTGATGCCTATTAATGTTTCCCACACCACAACGTGTAGGAATTATTGATGCATGGAGCATTATAATATATGGACTAGGCATTAGTAGGGTCAGTTGTCCATAACTCATTTCCCTGAATTATGAAAGAACCATTTATCGGTGTGTGAAGAGCGACCAATCTGCTTCACCCATGAGAACATCTCCAGTAGTGCAAGTAATGTCTCATATTAAAATTGTCTCTCCATCTAGGAATTTTTATGGTGAACATCACCCTAGAGCTTCGGCACATACAGTAAGTCAGTGGAACGTACGGTACATGCAGGAGACACCGTTCTGCCTCAGAGTTGGACACCTTTTGCTCCACTTCATGTCAGATTCCAACACAACCGAATTCACCAACCCCTCCACCTTCATCCTGCTGGGCATTCCTGGCCTGGAGGCGGCCCATGTCTGGATCTCCATCCCCTTCTGCACCATGTACACCATAGCCATCTTGGGGAACTTCACCATCCTGTTCATTGTGAAGATGGAGCCGAGCCTCCATGGACCCATGTATTATTTCCTCTGCATGCTGGCTGTCTCCGACCTGGTCCTGTCTACATCCATCCTGCCCAAGACACTGAGCATCTTCTGGTTCAATTCCAGGGAGATTGATTTCAGTTCCTGCCTCACCCAGATGTACTTCATTCACAGCTTCCTAGCGATGGAATCTGGGATCTTCGTGGCCATGGCTTTGGATCGCTATGTGGCCATCTGTGATCCCCTGAGATATTCTACTATCCTGACAAACCATGTGGTGGCCAAGATCAGCCTGGCCGTGGTGCTGCGTGGCTGCATGCTCCTGTTGCCCGCTCCCTTCCTGGCAAGATTCTTGCCATATTGCAGAACCAACATCATCCCCCATACACACTGCGAGCACATGGCCGTGGTGAAGCTGGCCTGCGCCGATATCCATGTCACTAGTTACTACGGCCTCTCTGTGTTATTCTTTGTGACTGGTCTGGATGTGCTTTTTATCGCTGTGTCCTATACTCAGATCCTCAGGGCCATCTTCAACCTCCCCACAAAGGACACCCGATTTAAGACTTTTGCGACCTGCAGCTCCCACCTCTGTGCCATATTAGCCTTTTACATCCCAGCTCTCTTCTCCTTCCTCACGCAGCGGTTTAGCCAAAATGTGGCCCTGCATTTCCACGTTCTCATGGCCAACATGTACATCCTGGTGCCCCCCATGCTAAACCCCGTCATCTACGGAGTGAGGACCAGACAGATCCGGGACAGGCTGCTCCGTCTCTTTTCTCATAAAGGGACATAAAGTTTTCTCCTGGTGCTCTGGTGTGATGCTGTATGATTGAACAATGACCAGTTTTATCATTTTTGCTACCACAGTTATACAATTGCAACAAATGTTGTACAAAGTATGTCCTGTCAGGTGTCAATGGTAAAGTTATGATTTGCTCAATATGATGATCCTGTTTATATGCAACTAAAGCAGAGTTACACAAGGTGAGGGAGAGCCATGTGCTCCCAGCTGTCTGTTTGGTGCACCTGCTACTCAATGGCCCATTCTCTCTAGCCCCAGTTTTGTTCCCCCAAACATTTGCCCTGCTATTAAAGGCCCAGGACACACTTCCAACAGACAGGGCAGGGCTGTGCATTTCAGCTGTCTCACACCCACCCAGCAGCCTATGGAACCACCCATTCTTAGTGCTGTTCCTCCTCCATCTCTCCCGTCCACCCAGTTTCTGGTTTGTTGCACACAGTAGCTGTGTCTTGTCTGAATTTGATTGATAAGCTCCTTGGGGCAGGGGCTGTTTCTCCTTCTGTATTTGCGAAGAGCCAGCACAAGGGGCCCTGAACTGGAGCGGGGCCTCTGGAGGATTCCAAAATACAAATAATGATCATAAATAATCAACAAAATAATCCAGGTAAATCAGGGCCTGGCCCCTCCTCTTTGCCTTTAGCTGCAGATGAAAGTCAAACCATGCTGGCCAGTTATAGAGTGTTTATAACTGTAGTAAGTGAAGGCCCTGATAAAGGCCCAGTATGAGGCCTGAGGCCTGAACTGAAGTAATGGTCAAGACTTTGCTAACATAAAGCAAAGTTAAGCTGTGAGCCAGAGGCAGGCCCTGCTCACAGAAGCTGGCAAGGAAAGGGCTAATGCTGCAAGAAGATACATACCTAAAAGGTACGGCACACTAGGGATCAGAATGTAGACATTCCACACAGATAACATGGAACAGGCCGACCCATCCCAATGACGGGGGCAAAAGGGTAAAATGATGGATAGAGTTGTTTTGATCGAACCAATCTGTACAAGGTGAGAGGCGGCACCTTACTACGTAGAGGGGTTGTACCTTGCTGCGTAGAAGGGTGGCACCTCAATACGTCAGGAGTGATGTGTAACTTGTTTGTACCTGTGTATAAGAATGTATCCCTGGGGCGGTGGCTTTGACCAGCCGAGGGGGCAGTGGAAAGTCCCGCCACTGACTGAGCTGGGTCCATTGCCAAGAGGCACTTTCTCGTAGTATGCCCTGAGTTAGGCTAAGAAACCTACAGGGAACTGCAATTGTGTCCGAGGTCGCAATAAACCTACTCGACGTAGCTTTGCATCTTACTGGACTCTGTGGTTATTGGGGGTTCTCGTCGGGTCTGCTGTGCCAGCGATCTGCAGAGCTGGAGCAGCACACAGAGGGAACACACGCATGCATCCGAGTGATATCAACATAGGAGAAAGCAGAGCACCCCACCAGTAGCATCTGACAACACTGGTGACCCCGACCGCTGATCTGGTGAGTAAGCGAACCTGCCATGGTAAGAATCGCAATCAACATGGCAGCAAACCTCGAGCTAGGGAACCCCCTGACCCCCTCCCTTATAATCCCCACGGAGTTTCATAACTCTTGGACCCGCTGGATTGCCAGTAAAGGGGGTCCATATAAATTTAAAAAAGAGAGTGGGGAAACATGGACTGGCATATGCAGAGCGATGGTAGAAACCGAGGCTCTGAGAAACAGTAATAAAAGTAAAAAAGCAAAAATTTTGCAACTCATGTCTATGGCAGTAAAATGGCTCAGACAGCATGCTGGCATGCTGGCCAAACAAGTAACAGAAAAAACAGGAGAAGTAGAAGAGGTAACCCGGGCAGTCAAGCACTGGAAAGCCCAAGCTATGTTAGCAGGGCAACAGGCGGTCCAAACTCATGATATGCTCGAGCAAGTAAAGCAGGAAAATAAAAATTTGAAAACAGCTGTAAAAAACCTGCAGAAGCAAAAAGTGCCGTCCCCTGGGGTTCAGCG